>DWQX01004723.1:0-14368 GCA_018245475.1 Pharmacophagus antenor
ATTATATATAAATTAATTATATGATAATAAAAACAAACTTGTTTCTTGGTGAGTTTATATTTCTCATAATACAGTTGGCTAAAACGTCAACATATCTGTTGAAATTTTATATTTGCCATTCGACAAAGTTACATAATAATAAATTTTTGTTTTATCTCTACTTTGCTACTGTGATATTTTTTATGTTAGTTGTTACTAGTACCCTACTTAGACAGCGTCAAGCCTATAAGCGGCATAAGTAAGTGGAAACATAAATAAGATGTTATACTATGTTCCAGGACCATGAGCGAAATGTGATGCTCTGAAAACGTATCGAGTACAACAATATTATTATGAGCAACGTCACTCATCCACTTAGCCCTATTTGTGTTCGTGTTTTCTAAAAGCTGAACTTCTAAAAAGATTTTCTTTACTAAGTTTACTAAGTTTAGAATACTCATAGTAAGGAAAAAATATATAAATAACTAAATAAAATAATTATAAATATCGAACATGTAGATAAGATCGATTGATTCTGAATGTACAACTATATTTATAATCGATTTTACAATAAGAGAGCTCCCTGAACACTCTCGTTAAACATTAAACAAATTCGTAATTATGTTATATTTTTATAAATTATTTATAAGCACAATATCTCCTACATAAGGCGGACTTGATATAGAATGTTATTGTGTGCCAGTCTACATTGTATTAAATTATGCTAAAATATATAGATTTTTATTTGCAACACAAATAATCACATTCACGTGAAATTTAAAAGAGAAATAAATAAGCGTTGTCATTAAAAAGTCTCTAAAACTAGTTAACCGTGTCGCTATACTTTTCAATTTTTTATTATTTAATCTTAAATATATAAATAAAAAAAAAATTAACGATCATATGTTTGAAAAATTCAGTGCAACGAATTTTTCAAACGTATTACATCTTGAAAATCTTGCATCTTACAATACGAATTATATCTTGTAACTTATCGTAATATGTTTTATATAATATGTTAATAGTATCAAAATTGTTGAAAAATGTGTCTTTTTTTGAATCGTAGTGACGTCATATTCGTCAAAAACATTACTGGTTAACTGTTGGCGACTGGCTGGAATAATCGTTAGTTTTTTTTTAACATTTTTGAATTGTAATTTATTATTCATTCATTTTACTTGTATTTTCTTCTATGTAATTATTATTATTACATGTTATTGCATTCGATTATTGAAATTATTATATAGTTATCGCATATTAATTGAGTTATATAATTACACAACGTAACATTACAATCCATTCGATAACATTATCGGAAACATTTAAGCGATTTCCGGCATCAGATCTTTGTAGGATATAATGAAAACGATAAATATTTTTATTAAATATGTTAATTAGTTGTAAAACGAATGCATCGACAGTAATATAGATTTACAAATAGAAAAATGCAATTACAATCTTTTTTTTTTGTGTTCGTGCTAATAAACGAGGCAGCTACAGTTTCATACTTAAGTATGTTTTCGTTAAAGGAATAGTATGCCTTTGCACGGTATAACAGTGTGTACATTTTCTATAATAAACCGCACGTCATCCATTCCAGGTCAAGAGTATCAGTAAATGCTTTTAGCGTTGTCAACTATTTTTAATATCAGTTTGTTTTGCAGTGTTGTGACATTTTTAATGTAATAATATATAGTTGATTATTGTTTTATATCATGCACATTAAATATTATTTGTTTTTATTTCAAATGTTAATAGTACTTACTAACTGATAATAAGGTTGAAAATGGTGAAGCGTGAATGTCCTAAATACTCTTGTTCTCATCAATGAATATTTGGAAACAGCAATGCTGTTATAGCAGCAAGCTGATGAGTTTAACGAAAAAAAAACCTTTCATGTTATAGTATCTAGTCTATGTAGGGCCTCAGAAACGAATCGTGCACCTTTGTGTTCCAATGTCACACATTCGCCGTGCTACGGAGACAGGAAAACCTCTTAGAGCGCAGTTAGAGTAAGATACTATCGCTAGGAATTTACGTAATAAACGCGGCTATAAAGTTGGTTCAAATATTTGTCTAGTGTATTTTTTCATATTCATCTTCTCTTCATCTTTATCATATATTTGCCCAAAACGTTTTGTCAATTATCCATATGAGTTAACTAAGATTTTATCGGTGAAGAATGGATTTATTATCTTAAAGTTTGTGTTACGAAGAATTTAGATTTAGTAAATCTAAGTAACAATTCCATTTGTTAAGAAGTTAGCATAACTCAAGAGTTCCAATTTCACTACAGGAGGTTACATGTTTCAAACTTATTCATTTTAAATTTTGTTTTACACGAACTCTTTGTGAGATTTATATCTTTTGAACAAAAAAGAACAAAATTGCAACATCTTTATTATAAATATTGATATTACTTTTTCATCGGTAATGAGCAAAACATTTGAACTCGATTTCATCTGATGTTAAGAGACAATAATGCCATAGATGGTGAAACGTGTTCGCCCAGAATACTTCTGGTACACACATGTGTTATTGCTGGAATAAAGTAATGCTGTTTTCACGGCAGATTGATTTTGGGGGTGGTAGTTAGTCACGAAAGCTCGAAAAAGCTTCCCATCATTACACCTATTACCTGGGAATCGAATACAGGACCTCCGCGTTATGAGGCAAGCGGTAAAGCATTGCGTTACGGAGGCAGTCAAAACGCATTCAATGTTCACTTATTTACCTGATCGATTTGATCATTACATTTCTTAGATGGAGTGTAACCTACGCAAAGGCGGAATAAAACAGGATCATGTACCACTATTACTCTTCAATCCTTGTCGCTTTCAAAGAAAATAATTCCATTGCATTAAAGCACAGAATCGCGATATAAACTCCAGTTCAGTCTTAAGCGTGATTACGTCGCCCGGAACCTATTTCTTATGTGATGACAGTAATAACGTTTGTTTAGCGACGGATAAATGCGATAGTTCAATACGTTTTAAACGCATAAACTGGACAAATTCTAAGATTCGTACTTGTACTGTCTAAGATTAATTTTGTTATTCTAAAAGAAAACTATTATTTCGTATTAAATAAGCATTGAGAAACCATTATTTTTAACTTTCGAAAGAGATTTAATATTTGACGTGTACATTTTTTTTTAATTCTTTTGTTGGAAAGGTATTTCTTTAAGTTGGTGCTATAAAATTTTAATGAACATATTAATTCAGGTCTAAAACGAAAATAGGTAAGACTGAATTATTAATGTTTCACAGTTCGTGTAAATTTTATCTGTATGTATAAAAGTTAAAAAGTTTATCAGTTTTAGGATTAAATTTCTTTCATCAATGTAATAGGGTTTAATTTTGTGTACATATTTGATGTGAATTAAAATGGAAATAAATAAAATATAAAAAGTATTCACATTTAATAAACGTGTCTCGTATTCGAATAGGATTGATTGAATGACACTATGATTTCACTTATTTTTGTACTTATTATAACATAAAAATAAGTGAAGGTTTGGTTTAACCATATGCAGCGATTCGACGAGATTATTTTAAAAGAGAAATTATTGCTTATTAAAATTATGTGATGCTGTAAAATATAATGTTTGTCATTAAATAGCAATTATGAATTTCATAATGGTGTAAGTAATTGATTGAGGGTTTACGTTCACTCGTCTTGCATATAAATCGGTTTGTATTAAGTTATCTGGGCGACGTTACCATGGTAACTAATTCAGTTATTCGCACTAAATTGCACCCGTTGTAAGATGGTAGAGCAATATTTTAATAGCTTGAAAATTATATTATGTACCAGTATTTCGTAGCGTTCATGTGATTAATTTGCATGTTTAGTTTGTGAAGAAATATTATGATTGTTCCACTTTCGAACTTATATTGATATGATATTACGACCTTTGCAAATATTAATGTAGAATAAATCACAAGGAGAACGGTTTATAAGTTTCTATCGAGCGATAAGCTGATGCATGCAAGTATGAATTACAGTCAAATATTTTGGTTTTTGCCTTTGTGTCGCAGTGGTTTAGCTTGCCTTGTAACATGGAGATTCCTGGTTCGATACTTGTACTAAATAAATAGTGGGATTTGAATGGTGGAAACCCAACCTGCTGTCATACGTGTAATAGCCAGTGTATTATCGGAAAGCACGTTTTTCCATATATGAATACACACTCATTGTTATACCAACATGTGAAATTGAGGTAAATGATAGTTTCATGTAGGAAAAAAGGATAACGTAAATTAAATTTGATCAAGAATGATATTAACACAAGTTGAAATCGAGGTCAAATGTTAGTACATAACGCGCTAAGCACACCCGGGTTTCTGAAAATATCGAGCGACTTAGTGTTCTGAAAATATAAATATTATTATTTTGTTTCATTTAATTTTTTTTCTCTGTGATCTATTTTACATTTTTCTTGATGCGTATACTTGTTGAATGGTGTCATTTGCCTCGTCGTAGGTTTTTATTCATTTTATTTTATACTGGATTGATTAAAAATCTATTATTATTATTATTAAAACAAATAAATTTTAATTTATCGAAATATAATCACATAAACACTTTTATGCTCCGTTATGTTTCCCGTTTATTAAAGTATTATTGCGTTGCCGCGATACGTTGAACTTTGATAATTGGATTTAAACATGTTTCTGTTGCCATGATTTTGTTAGTTGACCTTTTGAGCACTACCTTATTCGATTTGATATTAATACATTACCGTCCGGCGACATCACGTTGGAGTCATGCGAAAACCAATGGGCGAATGTATTAACCTGTTAATCGGTTAGAGATCATTAACTTTTGTTAATTTTTTGTCACCTTTATTATACAAATCATAATAATCTAACTACCAAACGTCATCGTCGTGTAACTTAACGTAATATCGATTAAATTGTCTTTAGATGATACCAAAATTGCCGAAATGTGTCTTTTTAATAGATCGTATTACTTTGGCAATGACGAATATAGTCGTCAAACCGCTTTACGGGTTAAGAAAATTAAGTGATATGACATAAGTGGGTAGTGATGAGAATTGACGAAGAGTTTAGTTAAATATTTACGACCTATATCCAAATATAAAAAAAACGGATCGGAATCGTCGCGTAATTCTGAATTTAGGGCTGCGAAGAAAAATTCTTAATTCTATGTTTGGACGGAAAAGTGTTAAGTGGAGTCGATTACCGACAGTTCACAAAGAAAGCTTAACGTGGGTAGATATTTCTATGAGATGGTAAATTTGTTAATCGTGTTTAAAGCACGCATCGGTGTATTCATTGCAGAAATTGTATGACTGTGAGAACAATTATACGTTGTCATAAAACTCTAATAGTTAAATCAGCGAGTTACTGTGTCTTATTATATTTATTATATACACTATATTGCCGTAAGCAGTTATTATGTCTGGTTTTTGATTTATTTATACACGCAATTATGATATGATTCTCGAGAGTATTACAATGATTTTGATTTGATGATATGATGCATGATTTTTTTTGAGTTTTTTTTTTATTTGTATAAAAGGAAATATAAAAGCAATAAAAATAACGTAAATGAATTCATACACTCTTATTCTATAGCGCACATCACTCCACTCTTTATTATCGGTCAATCTGTTTTCAATATTATTACAAAGCTACGAAACATTCACCGAAACGAGCGATGTGAGATCAAATTTGGAACATGAAATGACAAATTTGAATAGAAACGTACTGTTTACATTGGCTACTTACATCAACCTTATATTCACATTATTCTTGACCCCCCGTTCCTAAAGTATGTACATAAACGTGTAACAAAATTTATATTTAAATGTAAGGAACGGATTTATTATTTATAACAACTAAATTTAAGTGCCTCTGTATTGCAGCAGTTTCTCGTTCGTCTTTAGTCATCGAAACCTCTGTTTAAATTCCAGGGCCTTTTAACTTCCTCAATGTTTTCTGTCACTATGTTAACTTTACTTTGATTCAGCAATCATTCGTGTGAGAGCCAAACCGTTCTGTTAATACGCTTTTGTCAACATCGTGTAAGATTAAGGTATCAGATCATAGCCAATAAAAAAAATACTAATACAGACTTTTTAAAATATAGAATTTACTAACACAATATTTTTTAAGTAAAATACAATAACTGAGGCATGTTGTTCGGAAAATAAAACGAATACATATATTTTTTTTTCATTACAGAAATTAATAACTTTAACACTCAAATTCGTCAGTTACATTATTTATTATAAACAGCTCAAAGTCCCCAGTCGACTGTATCAAGTCTAATCTCGTGTCATAAGCCACATAGTGAGATTGTATTTTAAAAACACAATTTTGCACTTAATTACAATCGCTTTGAGAAACGATATGCGTGTTCGCCTTGAACACTCATTACATACTCTCATATACTATGTAATATACGATTTTATACCTAGTATTGAACTACAAAAGTACCTCTCAAAAGTTCTTATTTTGTATTTTTACTTATATACATACGCCTAGTATTTTAAGTTGCGTAGAAAATCGGTGATAGCAATTCTACGATAGTAACACGGTCTACGGCGTAGCATATATATTTATCTATTTGTGTTAACTCTGCGGATTACCGCCGCACTTATGCGTCCTGTGTAAATCATCAAATACGCCATATAACTAACGTATGCGTTTGGCGAAAACAGCTGACAGGGCCTAGAAATCCATACACGTGTCTCAAGTAAATGCTTGTGTATGTATACATAATATAAAATGTGAAGAATTTTATTTCGAATGCTGTGAACGGCGACGTGAGCTCGTCACCACAGTACTTTTCACGTCGAAGCTCTCTTCTGCAAAGGGTTAAAAAATAATTATGTATCTTATATCAACTATTTATAAAAATTTGCGAAGCAAATAATTAAATTCATCACATTAAACTTTAACTTAGCTTGCTCCAACTTTATTTAAGTTACTTTTAAAACTGTGTGTGTAAACTTGACTGCTCCGTTCAAAGTTTCGATAATAAGTCTATTGTTCACTTGTCACATGTCACATAAACTTGGGATTCATTGTAATTAACGGCATTTGAAATAAATAACATATGTTATTCGCAAAAAGCCATTACCCTTTATTAAACAGTAAAATTTCAAAGAGATATAAATATATTTTCCCTCAACTCCCATAGTAACTATTAAATATGTGAATATTTCACATTTTTTTATAAATATTATAAATATTTAATAATTTGATTAAAAAATATTTAAGTATTATTTTCTTCCTACTCTTGTTTTACGTATTTTTTTATCTAAGACCCTTAGACCCTGGTTCATAGTAATTGACTATCATATCAAATAGACAACACAATTTTTTTAACATTCGTACCATATCTAACTGTTAGCGAATAATTTTTGGTTATTTTTAAATTAAAACACGACTTTGAACTGTTTCATTCAGTTTATTCACGAGAATTAATATCGGTTAATGTACAGGAATAAATTTAGTTTGCTGTTTTTTTATCGGTTATAGGTTAACACCTGGCTTCGATTTCACCTTATGTTAAGTAGCAATCAGGCCGTAGGTGGTGAAGCGTTTTCGTCCAGAATAAATCTGGCTCTCACATTTACGGCTGCGGCAACACAGCAATGCTGTTATGGCAGCAGATTTGACATTGAGGGTTGTAGCTAGTTAGGCGGGTGCGAAAAACCCTACCACTATCCAGACTCTACTACTCCTGTGGCCCAGGATACGAACCCGGGACTTCCGCGTTACAAGGCATGCGTGTAAACCAATGCGCCACAGAGGCAATCTCTTTTTAGCCATTCGTTATTCTGTCACTTCTTTGCCTCTATTAGTTCAAAAAATCTCTTCTGTAATAAAACATAACAGATTTTTTGATGTTATAAATCACATATCTTTAATATTAAATATCTTATACTGTCTAACTAGCTAAAGCATACATCTTTATTAATTTATTACATCCGAAGTATATGTTTACTATAAAAATGTACGCGAAATTTAAGTGATCCTTTTAAACTTTTTTTTAACTGATAAGCAAAACTCATAAGCAAACCTAAATAAACGTTTGTACTAAGTTATTTTTCTTATTGTATTTATTTGACAAAGGTTCATCTCGAGTTGGTCATTGTTAATTGCGAAAGTCATTAACTGTTAACTAAATTAGAAAAGGTCGGTAGAGTTGTTTGAATACCGTCTACCGAAGTAAAAATACATATTTTAAATTGTGAAGCAATTTTTTTCCGCGGTATATATTTTTTTGATATGATGTGAGTGAACTTAGCAAAATTAAACAAATTAAAGTCATGAAATAGTTTTTGTATTAAAATAAACGATCGTTCTTGTTTTCAGTAGCAAGTGTGTACACTATGGTACTAAGTGCAAAGTCATGTAAAAGCTGTGTGAAACGTCGAGAGCTGTGTCCATATCTAGACAAACGTGTTTCGGGGTATCAAGTTTATATAAAAACTTATTAGGCTTCACTATTAAATGTAGAAGGAAGTGGAAAATAATTAAGAAATGCAAAATCAAATAGGTGATTTAATATTTCATTTCTTGTTGTTATTCACTATTTAATATCTTCACACTTTTGATTGCGGTACTTTTAAAAGTTTGAAAAATCAAAAATTGATTATTTACCTTAATTACTATTTCATTTCTTTAAAATTATAATAATTCATTTATCCAATTTACATTGTACAACACATCGGCTCGATAAAAATAAAAAATGGTTTTGACAATTTCTGCTTTTTTTTTGTTAATTGTGTTTTTTTTTAAACTCGTTCTCCTGACATTGACAATCAGGGACTTTATTATACAGGGAAATAAGTTTTTCAGCTTCTTTTCTTTATATGCCTTATCAATTCTTCACTTTCACAGTTTTGTTAATTATTATTTATTTTTCTTAAATTAAAATACACTTTGTTTTTACTTATTAAAAAAATGTATTAGAATTTTATCCTTTACATATTTCTGAGGAGCATTTGTATAGGCTCTAAATCTGCGATAAATTTTATCTGAATCAAGAACCTAATCACAAGTCGCTTTATGTAATTTTTTTTAACGTATCGCTTCGTGATCAGTTTGTTGGCGGTAAAGTTATTATCATTTTAATTTTACAAAAAAAATATAACGTACGGATACGGGAATGGGTAAAATAATAAATAACGTATTTTAAGTATTTTTAATAATAGGTCATTATCACTTTTTTATCTGTAGTTATGACACTGTTTAAACTCGTTGTAGACTATTGAAAGACAGATTTATTAATTCCTTTATCACATAACAACATTTTATTTAAATATTCTCCGATTGTCAATTTGTACACCATTGTATATCATTTCTAAATAATACTAGTTACAGAAGACATTATTATGAGGTAACGGCAACGCTTTTCAGTTCAATCATACTTTGCCACAAAAAAAAATAGCATCTGTTTTGCTCTTCAATTTGACAGGAAGAGTACGTTAACCTCCGTTCAAAGAAATGGTAATAAAAAAACTGTAATGAAAAAATAATTCGATCATTTTATCGTGAACAGTGTCATTGTTTAGATGATTATCTAAATGATAATAACGTTTGTCTGTCCTGGAGTCAATTTGTTCAAGAGTGATAGCTAGGTAGGTCGAATTTGAAAAAGCATCGAATCCGGTATCATCGCATTACAAAGCAGTAAATTACTGTGCACGGATGCAGTTAACACTAGATTTACCGCACACGTCATTCTGACGGACCAATCCATGATAACAAGTTCCTTATTTTAATACGTGTTTGACTATTTTATTTTTTAACACTGCCTCCGGCAAGATTGTTCTATAGATTTTATTTCAAAACAGGAAAAATAGGAATACAATAATGCACAAAATTACAACAGACTCGAAAAGGAAACCATGAAAATGTGTCGGTAAATCAGGTGTTAAAATTTGGGAGTGGTACATACTCAGCAGGCTTCGATCGGATGATGATGATACTATTCTTCTTTTTTATTCTCATACTGCTGTTTGAATTTTCTATTCTGCGGTTCGCTGTAATCAACGCCCATTAAATACTCTACAACGAGACGTTAACCGCACGAGGTCGTGGAGTAACTCAACTTGAATTATAATTGAGATTACCTCCAAAGTTTACGCGGTTACACAACTAGCTCGAACAACACGGAACTAAGCAGGCTGTGTAATTTCACGGTACTGCGATCATCGTGTATACGATCATTTTGTTAACTTACCCGTACCTGGTTACGAAATTAATTTATGAATTTTTGCATATTATATGAAACTATACAATGTAAACACTACATTTACGGGTCCCGTCATTTTGACGGAACAACTTTTCTTGAAAACTTCTGTATATTCATGGGTTCGACTTAAAAAAAAGTATTTTTTTCTAGAAACATTTCTTTGTGCTTTTCATGCAAAATGGAAAATATAAGAAAACAATAATGAACCAACTTTACAAATGTCCCTAAATCTGGTGTAAAATAGAGTTTCTAATCGGCAATAGGCTAATGTTTTAACACAATTTCACATGTTGTTACATTTTTCGAACAGCTGGACAGATTTTCTTTTAATTATACATAAGAACATAATCGATAGATTCACATGTTTAACAAATAAATGCGAAGTCCCACACACATACATCTTACACACACAAAGAGTCGCTTTAAATTGAACACAATTATTTTTTGAGTCGGGAGGTAAATAGACTAAAAGCAATTACAGTTATACAAAATTAAAAATTCTTATGCCCAGTTAAGCAAGGAAGTAAAGCTAGCACGACCTAATTTCCACATGATTTATACTTCGATTCCATGGATATCCGGAACAGAGCAACGCTTTTATGGCGGCAGAATGATATTGAGGATGGTAGGTAGCCGGTCAGGTTTCGAAAAAACAATTACACTATCTAAACTTCAATACTCATTTGGCTTCCAGAATTAAACCAGGCGCCACCGCGTTATAATGCAAACGGTTCAACCACTGCGTTGCGAAAGTAGTAAAAGTGGTAAGCCTTTATTTACAGTGTTAAATCCTGTAACCATAGCAACCATAGACATATCTTAACCTATACGCATAACACTACATTTACCGATACGTTTTTATGGTATTCTTTTCAAGTCTGTATTAATTTTGTGCATCATCGTATTTTTATTTTTTTGTAATTATGTGTCTCGAACAATGTTGCCAGAGGCAGTTTAAAAAATGGTCAAACGCGTATTGGTATACGGAACTTTTTATCTAGGATTGTTTCGAAAAAATGACGGGTCCGGTAAATCTAGTGTTAAAGACGAAATGTTAATATCTGTATGAAATTAGGCTTTAACAAAACCAATATAATGAGACTGTTCAACATTATATAAAAGAATAAATCATTTTGCTTAAATAAATTCAAAATCATTTAAGCAAAATGATTTCTTGCTATTAATTTATTCTAATGAGCACAATATTAACTGTCCATACAGCTGATGTGCCAATCTGGTTTCCAATTAGTACGACTCGTATTAGCAAAGTTGTTGAACTGTTGGTTTTACAGACCGCTGTCAGAAGCAGCACAGGAGACTGTTGCCCGATTCATTATAACAAATCAAAGTAAACGGTTCACCGTGTACACAATATGGTATATAATGAATATATGTAAATTAATAGATTGTCGTAGGGTTGTGTCGTAGGATAGTGTCGTGGGATTTGGGGACTTATTTCCTTGAACATAAAAGTAATAATTTATTAACGATTTCAGGATTATATATATTCTGCTCTCGAGTGTATTTTTAAAATACTTTGACACTGAGTTTTTAAAAAGAATTATTTAATCGTTAATAATACATTTGACAGGCCCGTTGGCGTAATGATAATTACTCTGTGTCTTAAACTAGGGGTCGCGGATTCAATTCTCGATCAAGCCAAAATTCGTGTGTTTAAGTTTTGCGCTTGTTTTGCTTCTGGTTGTTAGTACATATTTAAGTATTTATTTAGAATATATGTACATCTATGTATGTATATCGGTCTCTGATACCATATAGTAGAGGTTCCAAGCTATCTATCTTAGTATCAGAGTATTGTGGGTAAATTACCTATATATTTATACAAACATCGTCGTAAACCCTTTAGTATTGCGTCATATTTGCAGCCCCTGCTTCCGAAGAGAGACTGCGACGAATTTTTAACAGTCGATATTTTTCGTTTTCCTTACATTTGACTTGTTCAATATATATTGTAGTATTAACATGTATATACTAATACCGATTTATACACTCATTGTGTATAATATATATAATTATTAAAATAATGCTCAAGAGTTTCCTGCCTGGTTGTTTTCTGTATATAACACAGTTTTCTATTAGGCGTTAGAATCATTTGACCATTCAAAAGCGTCCATTAATCAATGTATACCTTATATCATATTTAATATTTAACATTATATAAACAAAACAATTTTTTTGTTGACAATAGAAAAAAAATCTGTTCGTCGCAAAATTTATTATGTCATTAGTCCTTAGCTCATTCCTCCACTGAAGATTTTAGAGTACATCTTTAAACTATTCTAAAATTTCCGTCCTTTTCATTTATTGCTTTTCTCACTCTTTCTCAGTACAGGCAGCGAGACTATGGAATCCACTTCCTCCTGCAGTTCGTGAAGTAAGGACAGTATAACTATTTTTCAATACTCTAAATATATGTTGATTAGACATTTTTTTTTCATTTATTATTAATTTATGTAGTTTATTAAATTATACATTCTATTTTATTTTAATTTATTTATGTATTCTATGCATACCGAATAATTTATTAGTTAATACTGGAAGAAATTTCGTTGTGGATTAAGAATTGCCTTTGCATTTATTTATTAATAAACCGTTTTTAGGGTACCGTACTGAAAGCACGACAATCGGAAACTATTATTGAGACATCGCCATCCGTCCGTCTGTCTATCAGTTTGCTCGCGAGCTCTATCTGATGAACCGTAACAGATAGAAATTTGATTTTTTCGCAGATTATGTATTTCTATTACCGCTACAACAACAAATAATAAAATGTAATGATATTACAAAAACTACTAGAACAAGATAAATGCTTTACATTAATCAGCGCCATCTGTTGAGTGACAATGGCATTTTTTTTCCATTTTTCAATGAGTTAGGGGCTATCGTGAGTTAAAAGCTTTTACGACTTTTTGCCTTTTCATCTTGTCTACAAGCTCTGTTTATAATGTACGGAACCTTTCGCATTGAGAGTCCTACACACACTTAGCTATTTTTATACCTTTCTTAATTTGGGCGTTTACGCTTAATGGATATTGTTGTTAGTGCCTAAGTTATAAAAGTAAAAAAAAATTAAATACGGCTCCCGGTGTTTTTTATTATTTATTAACACAAAAAGCGAAAGACGTTAATGTTGCATTGCCGTGCTCGAATCTTTTATCTCTCCCTGAACTCCTCGCGTCAAAAGATTCCATTAAAGTGCCCTCAGTGATTTCAATAACCCTCTAGAGGGATCACAGCGGTTCGGCAACAGAGAAAACGTTACAAGGTCGAAATGACCTTGTTCTTGGCGAAATGACGTCATTTCGTTAATTTTTTTTTCTCAAGGATAATTTGCGCGGTTGAATGTGTAAAGTTTAATATCCTGTCAATTTTGTAAAACACGTTTGGGATTCCTTAAAATACTTCTTGAGAGTATAAAGATTTACAGGTGGGTGAGCTCATAAAATTGTTTGTTCAAGGAAGTTTAAATGAAATTTTTTGGGTTAAATTTAAATGAAAGGAAAACAGCCTCTTTTGTAAGACTCATTTCATTTTTTTTTTCATTCATTTCATTAAAAGATTTTAAAGGTCACAAATATTTTAATGAAATAATATTTTGCGAAAAATAATAATAATTATTACTTTTCTATATAGAAACTTTAAGGTTAGGTTTCTATCGCCGGAAACAGTCTAGAAAAGTCTAGTTGCGAGCAATTTTTTTTGCAAACATCGATGTTATTTGGCGCAGTGGTTTACCGCTTGTCATGTAACGCGAGGTACCGTGGTTGGTATTAAGGGTCTCATGAGTAGTAGAGTTTAGACAGTGGTAGGGCTTTTACAAATTTCTTTGGCAGCTACCAACCGCAATGTCAATCTATCCCCATGAAATAATTGTTCTGTTCCATCAGATGTTAATGAAGGCTATAGTAGATGGGCACGCTTTGCCAACTTTTATTTTCTGTCGCAAGGGGGGGGGGGGGGTTTGTTTGTAAAGATACCCGGGTTGGGGGGGGAATAGGCGGGGTTGTGTGATTTTTTCCCCACAAAACCCCCCCCCCACCCGCAGTTTTTTTTTTAGATGTGTATATGTGAAAGACGCAGCACTACACATGAGATCGACGCGCGGCCCTGCGTCAACACGCGGCACTAC
>DWQX01004724.1:0-14417 GCA_018245475.1 Pharmacophagus antenor
ATCAACTTGGCTTCCTGCTATTTGCAATGTAAACTGTTAAAAATGTCGGTATTGCTTCGAGTTCTCAGGCCCCAAACAATGAGGCGTACTACTACGACAAAAACGGGCGTTACGTGCTCGACGAGAACGGCGAAAAGGTTTACAAGATAGCCCCCTGCACCAGTTCGTACCGGCTCGTCGATGACGTCATGACGAAGTGCACCATAGACTGCGGCCACTCGGAGAGGGCCAACAAGGAGTGCATGATGCAGATAAGGGACTACCGGAACGATCCGCTGCTGCCGGACGCGAAGCCGGTGGATATAAAAGGTTTTGGAGTGTCGATCTTGATCCGTCTTGTGAAATGAGTAATCGGAATAATTGCAATTTTCTTCCTATATACACCAAAGTATCATCTTGTCATACTATTATGGTCCAGGGCCAACCCTGGTTTTGGGGAATACATACCGGTATTATATATGGTCTGTTTGGCTGTTAAATTTTCTCTCGGCCACTAAATTTCCGTGTAGGGATAAACGGGAACACATATGTGGTTATGGGCATATTTATCGACAAAAGAACAGGGAAAAGAAATTATAGAATATATTGGAAACGAAATCAATAGCTTATAGCTAAATATATAAATAATGTTTCAGGTGTTTTCATGTGTGTTTATATATATATATATATATATACGATAAAATTGTATATATTCTGTATTCCACGCGTGTTAACACAGCAGGTAGTATTAACTGAAATAGCTATATGAACTATAATAGTTTAATTTTCTCGCGCGAAATAAAGCACAGTAAGCCAACACGCTTCGTCGTTATGTAAATTAAATATGTAATTTTTTTGTATTCTTACTTGCAGAAAAATCGTGCTTAAGGGTTAAAAACATTAATTTGTTTGTTTCTCAGGACTGCTCAATAGCGAAACGACTTTGTATCTATGGGAGTCATTTGGTCATGTGCTGCCCGAGGTTCTAAGTCAAATCGCGAACGAGGAGCCCAAGAATCCCATACACAGTCTCGCCCACAAGCTACTATCGTACAAGTAATCTCGGTGGCAAAAATTCAATTATACGTGATTCGTTCGTGTTCGAAATTTGAACATATTCATTTTCCATTGATGATCTGTGTTTGACGTTGACAGATCGTAATTGTGTTAATATTGTTTTTTTTTTTTGTGAAACTGAGTCACCGTGCGTTATTTAAATCTAGCTAATGAAATACAGAAATGCTAAAGTGACATTTTTTTATCGGTTGTGGTCTAACACTTGGCCTTAATTTCACACGACGTTAAGTGACAATGAGGTCATAAATGTTGAAGCGTCTTCACCCAGAATACGTCTGGCTTTCGCATATATGAATTTCGGAACACAGTTATATTGTTATGGCAGTAGATCGACATTGAGGGTGGTAGCTAGCCAGGCGGATACGAAAAAACGCCTACCATCATGTTATTATTCAATTAAGCTGTATTTATTATCTAGATCTATCGTTCTTACGACATATATTTTGTTATAATACGCTTCTTAGAAAGACGACAAAGATTTATAAGGACTTATGCGGATGAACGTTACTCACACATTAAAAGTTCGTTAGGATAACAAATAAGTACTTACAGCTACATACATGTAGACAAAATTACAGATACAACAAAACTGCAAAAGAGATGGAGCAGAAAAAAGAAGAGGCGAGAAAATACCGTGATACAATATATAAAGATCGCAAAGATGTCGGTAACTTTTTATCTTAGTAATTATTAATTTCTATCTTTTGGTTTAGCAAGCAAACTTGAAGTCGCAGTTAAAATCCATCATTCGACTGTCAATAGCTCTCGACTATCTTCTGGCATATAGTTACCAATATTTTTCTAATTGTTTTATACGTTCTTCTTTGTGATAATACAATAAATATTGGACCTGTTTTAGTACTGGCCATTTTACCGAATAGATTCTGTATTAGAAATTAGTTTTGGGTGTAAGTTAGAGATCCGCGTGGTGTACAATTATTTTATTCGGAATTTAATTCATATGATGATATATATACATCTTATAATATTAGAAAAGTTATTAAATTGGGGAACTGTTATTATTTAACAGAAACTGATAACGGCGGCTAAGGCCTGGAAAGCTAAGCAAGTGAAACGCCGCAAGCCCGAGGAGTCTGACGACACGTACAGCAAGGCGTACGACGCGTACGTTGCCAATCAGGACTTCGTTATTTCTTTGGCAAATATGTATGGATTGTTATAAAACATTATTAAACTTGTTTGTTTTCATTTTCTTTTCTTTGTAATCTATTTGGCCAGGGCTAGTACTAGGGTTTCAGCGCTCCGGGCATAACGAAATTTAGCTCCCTTTCATACAATATACAATTGCTATTCATATTAAACAAAATACTAAAAGAGGCAAAAAATCAAAATTGCACATTAAAGATCAGAGTAAAAAATTTATTTACTTATAAAATATTACAATAGTTATTTACTTACAAGTGACGAAACATATTCGTATGACCAAGATCAATTTAAGATTATTTTTAGATATCTAAAAAATATTTTATTCTTATATCAGAGCCACACAAAACGGTACTCGGCCAGCGCACTTCTTTATTCTGGCGCATTTTTAAAAAGTAGTTAAAAAGGAAAAAATGGTATTTTTGGTGCCCGCGGTAGCAGAAATGAATTTATTTTTCTGATTATTTATGAACAAAATTAATAAAGAACCTTTGTGGATCTCGACATTCTGGATATTTCCGGATAATTTATTTATACAAATTTTATTTTTTTTTAGTTGCGAAATAATTTGCCGTATGTTTTAAGTACTTATTTAGATATATTTGAATGTTTATAAACTATCTTTTTTTAAATAAGTTTCCGTGATGTTATTGCGGATTTTTTTTGTTTATAGCAACACTGATGAGTTCATTTCTTGGACTCTGGAATTGTCCTATTATACTGTCAATACTTATCGAAATTTTATCAAAAACACCTGAAATATGAATGATAACATGCGCTTTCGGGCGAAGCGAATATCACTTACAACATAAGCGTTAAACCATAATCCATAAAATTTAAACAACGTTGTCTACCGAAAGTTACGATATAAACACGTACTTAGGTAACTCCAGCGAAGAGGTATTTTACAATTTTTATTGAATTTTACATAATTTTGCTTCCCAAAATATGGTTAAATTTAATGTGTTACTAATTGAGTTATAATGACAAAAGTGTGATCTCCGTAAAAGGTTATTAAAAATCAAGTTTGTGTATAAAGTGAGCCCAAGGCGCAATGTGATCGCTTCTATTTGTTTACTTCAGTTGGCGATCGCGAGCAGACGTACGTGACCATCATCACAGAGTCATTGTGTGCGGCCCATTTATTAAATTAAAATGACTTAGTATTGTATCTTATACTGACCTACTTCTGACTGTTTATGTAATCGGATACCTTATCGAAGTTTTTCTATTAAATATTCAATAGTTTAATTTTTCTTTGTTTATGTGCATTAACAGGTTATTATTCAAGTATGACGCGGTGTTAAGGTCGTCGATTCAACGTTCGCCACCATTCCAGACCATAAATTAATACAACAAAGTTTAAAATGGCCAGGTACTTTGAGAATACCACAACCTTCAACTTTAGTTGGGACCAAGTAGCTTGCGGGTACTGGAAAAGGTACCCTAATCCACAGAGGTAAGACACATTTTTCTATAATGAAATATAGGAAATAAAGTTACTAATAAAAAATATATTTGTCCTTCATCATATAATTTTTCATTAAATTTACATAATACATATGATAGTTTCATTACCATTATATACATTTCTAAAACTGCTTTACAATCAATGCTAAAATTTTATTCAATTGACAATAAATTTTCTACTTGTATGTCACATTATGATGAGTTTTAAACTTGTGATGCTATAATAGGGCTTAAAATTTATTGCACTGTACATTTGCGACAAGTAGAAAAAATGTTGACATTGAAGTTCATTTTATAAAACATGCATTTACTTTTAAGAATACTTAGTGAACAATTTATTCCTTTTTTATTCATTAAGAAAGTGACATTTATTACAGTGAGTTCCACAACTTTGAAGCATGTTAATATATAAACATATTTATTTGGTCTTATTAAAATGTAATCTAAGTGTAAACTATAATATATAACTTGATGAGAGAATGTTGGTATATTCAGAATTTTAGTTATAATTTGTATTGATTTGTTTTTTAACTGTCTATTATATTTGGTTCTAATTCCTGCTGATATAACATTATTATTATTTGACTTACATATGTGACAGGTTTTGTTTAGTTTATATTATGCACCCTAGAAAATTACAAGAGAACAATAGATAAATGTTAAGTTAGGCTTAGGCTTAGTTTAACAAAGCTTCTTTGAATCCATGGAGAACTTCTCGTTTTTATCATAATAATGATTTTAATATCTATTAATATAATGAATCTCATTCACATGTGGGTAACCTAGTTATTAAACTATTTAATGTATATTTAATGATTACAGATAATGTAAATTTATAAATGAATTTCCTTGTGTAGTTAATATCCACATAATATATATCTTTTTCTGTATGTTTTCATGTTGCTACATACTGCACAAAATAGTAAAAATTGCTTTATGTTAAATAATATATTAAATCTTTTATTTCCTTTCATTTGGTAAAAAGTAGCTGTGGATACCAACTATTTAAAAATATTACAATAAAGTTAAAATTATGTTTGTCACTTTTAATAGAAAAATTTATTAAGTAATACATATTTGCCTTAGCTGGGAAATCTTCATTCTAAAAAATGTTATATTGTGAAGATGAACATATTTTTGGATATAAATTTTTTAAGGCTATTTGTAGATATGATGTTAGTTGGCATGAATAAAATTATTTTATAATTTATTGCTTCAAACATTACTTTGCGGAACTGCATAACTATTTAAAACCAAAATTATTTATCTAATTCGCACTTTATTCAATCGGAAACACTAATGCAACGCAAATAAATACTACATGAAACACATTGAGATTGTATATTTGCCTTAGTATTTGCAATTGCACAAAGCGGAAGTGAGCAAATTAATTTTTGTTTTATATGTTTAATTTAATCCATATGAAATATTCAATCTTTGTCCTGGAGTCGCAGATACTTTGCAAAATATGAAAACAATAGAAATTTCGATCTCCATTAAATGTTTATTAATAAGGTCGAACTAAACATTTTTTTTTTTAATTTATTTCAAGGGCTTTGTCGTTTTTACGACTATATCGCTCTGAACTAAACATAAAATGTTGTTTGTGTAAACTTTGTTTAATCACAGTAACTGAAGATTAGTGTTTTACCTCTAATAGGCAAATAACCCACTTAGTTTTGGTTTTTTAAAGTAATGCTATATGCACACACCCTTACCGATACTGTGCTCGGGGGATGTCGGATGGATGACGCAGTTTCTTATTATTATTGTACTGTGGCATTTGTCTATTTACCTATCATATTGTTTTAGTTCACATGTTTTGTCAGAGGACACTTGGAGCAGACATGTGAGGGATGGATGCCTTTACACTAAGCGGCTTCTAACCAAGACGAACAGAGTGCCTAAATGGGGAGAGAGGTATTGCATTCTACCTATACTGTTGCAGTTCTCGTGAAAGTTATTAAAGAAGTGAAGGGATTTTTTTGTATAATTAGTTAATTTTTTTTATGTATATATTTTCTGTTTGTATTTGTTGATAGTTTATCATTATTTAATTTATTACTGTAATGATACAAATTTTTCAAGATGTAGTAGAGAACTGTGGTTAACAAAATCTAAGATAAACAATATCAGGTATTTTAGTTTTTGTAATTTCTATTGTTCAAGTATAAAAATACTTAATACTAGACTAATCAAATTATTTTCTATTCTTAATTGTACAAACATATTACACTTATATCTTTTGTTCTTTTGAGTTATAAAAGTTTCATTATATTTTATTTCTCCAAACAATACACTTTTGGCGTTTACGATTGTTTACTATAATAATTTATAGCAATTATATCTTATCACCGATTATGCAATAGTCAAAAGATAAAATCATTTGTTTGTTTCAAGTGTTATATTGTATCTATTAGTGATAAGGGATTCATGAATTGAATCTCAAGATTTTTCTATGTGAAAATAACTTCATTAGACCAAATATTATGTTTAATTTTCATTTCATTTATTAACACTGTAAAATACGAATTAGTTACATCAGATAAAATAATAACCTATGATTTTCTCAATGAAATTAATTTACGACTCGAATGAATTATATCGTAATTAGATGAAATGTAATCTTTTTCGTAGGTTTTTCAATGCCAAGTCGGTGAAAATTATTGAGGAGAGTATAGTGGACCCGAGGGAGAAAGTTCTAGTCACATACACAAGAAATTTAGGATATACAAAAGTTATGGTAATTATATGTTACTTACAGATGAATGCCATAAACTAGTGACATTGTTTCTTCGTTATGAATTTTATAAGCCATGAAATTATATACCAACATACTTACATAAATGTTTAGAGAAAATAAACATTCAGATTTGCTTTTTATTTGATTGAAGTGCATTGTCTCACCTTTTAACTATACGGAATGAAATCAGTTTGATTGTTAATGTCTGCGGAGCTATTGCGATAGATTGACATATTAGTTTTTTTTTTTAATTATTGACAACTAGCTCTCATTTCACCTAATCGTACTGCAATACTGTTATGGCGGCAGATCTACGTTTTTGACGGTAACTGAAGTAGAAAAACCTTACTGCCACCTAAATCCCACTAATCACATGTCAAAATGAAACTTGATTTAGGCTATTACTTAGTTATTACAGAAGTGTTTGAGATATGGTCCTTCGAGCCGGATGTTTAGTTTGAGTATGGTTTCAAACGTTACAGAGCGTGGTGGAGCGAGTGGAGTACAGGGCGCTGGGTGGCGGGCAGACGATCGCGAAACGGTCGGCGTGGATCGACTCGCAAGTGTTCGGCTTCTCGAGGGCGATACGAGCATTTGGCGTCGACAGGTTCCGCAAGAACTGCACTCAGATGGTGAGACCACTCGTAACACACAAGCTTCACCATTCACCCTCCGTCGGTAACAATGTCATATGACGGTGTCACGTCTACATCGCCGGAGGCCGTCTATGTACGTACAGACTGCTCATTTTTACCTCTAAGTAGTGTGGTTAATTGCTGTGTTGTGGTTTGAACCATTTTTATTAAACCAAATGAATTGGCAAATACTTAATTTATAAGCCTTAAGATTTATATACTCGAATCAAATTTTACTTCGTTCCGTTTTCTTACAACTGCAATTAAATCTTGACAACAGACTAGGATGGATTAAGAAAATTCACAATGGCGTTAAGCTCACGACCTGTGCCCTAGATTTATATGGTGTAAGATTTAATAAATAAAGAAGTAAATTTTATTATATTATCTTTTCCACCAGTTGGATACATAATGCTTTTTTTTTAGCAATGTGGATAAAAATTGAGCTAAAATATACATGATGTTAAGTGGCTGTGAGACTGCAGTGGCCCGCTTGAGACACTCCGGCTGTCACGTATGTGACTGCCGGTATACGGCTGTGCCGAGGATGGCTGGTAACTAGCCGGATTGATTGGTCGCAGGTGAACGGGTTCAACCACGTCCTGCACGGCATGTTCCCGCGGCAGCCGGCGCCGCACAGCGCCACGCCCATGGGCCACGCCCTCAAGGAGATGCGCGACGCCGCCGCCGCCGCCACCGGCCGCGCGAAGGCCAACGTGCTGTCGTCCGTCAACAGGACATAGCACGACTAGCCGGGCGGGCGGCTTCGGCTCTCATGCGTGAGTTGTTAGGGCTCCGAATGGATATTATAAATATATAACACTTTGAGCTCCATCGTCGCGTATGTGCGCGCGAGTCCGAAATATGAAATGTCCTTGTACTATGCGTACACAAAAAATATTGTTTATGTTTATTAGAAGGAATTATCATTAAAAAAAAATGTATGAATAGTTGTTGCACTTACTTCAGACATATATTTTGAAGGTTTTACAAACTATTACTTGCTTAAATTTAACTATTTGTGGTCAGCGACAAAACGGCCCTGGCTAATCATGAAATGAAAACCAATAAAAGCAAGCCTTTGTCGTAATTTGCTCAGTTGCATTAGTATTAAATATTCATTTTATTATTTGCAGGATACAGCACGGGGTGTAAATAAGTTTAGTCCTTACGCGTCACGCCATAGGAGCTATTTTATCGAAACACGGCTGAGAAGACGGCGATTGCAAACAGAAGAAGTAACCTTGAGCATGCGCAGAGCTAGGGACGTTGGCTCTTTCAAAACGAGTGGAACTATTTTCAATACAAAATCATGGTTAAAATAAGTGATAGTGGAAATATTTATGATATCATACTGTTACTACTACTACCTTGCGAAATATGGATATATTTATTTTTAATTAAAAGAATTTGAATGTACTAGGTCACCCATTGTAATAGCATGTTTTCATGTTATCATTAAATAACTTTAGGAACATGATATTGAATATACTCGATACAGTGTATATTATAGTTATGTATATCTGTTCTAAAACTTTTCACATGGATTTCGTATGTAAATCATTCATTAATTGTTGCCATATAAAAAAAAAATCTCAAGTTTTATGAATTCGAATTCTTTACACTTAAAAAAGTGGCAACGTACTTGATTTCACATTTTCTTTTTTAATATATCAATCAAATTAAATTTACAACAAGAGTAGTTAGGCTTAAATGGAGCAATTCGTTTAGTGTTTAACACTAGATTTCCGAGATCCGTCATTTTGGGGTAGAAGGGTATGAATTTTCGTAAACTAAAACGCATTTGAATTTTTTTTATATTTCATACCGTTTCTGGCAACACCGCTTTATACTTTTTTTTTTTTGTAAACATGAAGAATGTTAATACGGTAATACATAAAACAACGGACTCGAAACGAAAATGATCAAAAAACGTCCTCAAATCTAGTGTTAAATGGTTAACTATGGGTGTAAATGTATCGCAGCCTTGGCGACACAATAGATGCAGGCATACAAATATTTAAAACTCCACATAGATCTTTGTATTTTATCACTGTACTGCTTTACTTTCACAATGCATAATATCATATCTAGCTACTTGTACCTACAACCACATTCCAACGGTGGGGTGTGCATGAACACAAGCTGAAACTGATAAACCCTTAGATTTTAAATTATTTGAACTTGAATCTTGCACAATTTTCCTGAATAAGACTTTATAATACGCCAACAATTAAAAATTATGTCCAGAGGAAAGCATTTTGTAATATGACTGAATTTTGCAATTTACTGTGATGCAATGTATAATAAATGTTGTGATTGCGACTCACTAAATTTCAATAAAAAAAACTATGCTGTTACAATAATGTAAAACAATTTATTAATATTGTCATGGTATCTGAACAAACGTTTAAGTTTACCATATTAAATAATGACAATTTTACGTATAACAGAGTCAATTTACATAGAATACCATTGATTTAATAAAAAAAAAAAAATAGAAAACAGATTAAATAATATTTGTGAGTCTATGTAAATTGATTTTAAATTAAAACTAAACATGACGCTATGTAGAATTATTTAAACTGTTGCCATATATTTATAAAATTACAGTAAAGTTCAAAAGTTATATATCAAATTGGTATATATTTGTATTATTGAGTTATGCATTTTATCATATTTCTTTATAAATATTCTTCAAGAAGGATACTTAAACACAGATTGAAATATAAAAAAAAATTGTATTAACTAAATTTTGTTATTACATTTACTGTATTTAGTTATGAATCAATATTTGAAATATAGTGCGTGAAGTGAATATTCAAAGTAGATGTTAAAATAATAGAGTAATATATTAGCCTTAGTTACCACAATGGAAACGTCAAATGGAAGAATCTAGTATAAAATAATTACGAAACTATCTTCATGCGTTTTATTTGCTAGTTATATGACAATGCCAACTTTAAAAAACTAAATGAACCACATTTTTGGGTTCCGTACTCAACGGGGGACAATAGGAACCTTAATACTGATACACCGCCGTTTGTCGGTCAGCGGGCTATATCTCATGAACCGTCATAAGTAGAAAGTTGCATTTTTCGTAGATCGTGTATATTTATTGCCACTACAGCAATAAATAAATTGAATTTATACTTTCGAGATACGTAATTTTATAGGCGTTTTCGGTATGGAAACTTTCGTAGAGCAAATCTGACATGCACTTGGCTACTTGATTTATGTAAACCATGTTTATTGTAAATTGTGTCCACGGTAAAATATATTCACCTGTAAGTTTTAAAATGTTATATTTAAATGTTAGTAATAAAGCATAATTCTTCTCTTTATTTCGGGAAAATTAAATATAAAATAATATAATTCTATTTATTGCTATTGCTAATTAATCCAAATAATATTTTTTAATCATTTTATTTTAATAGCGGCTCTGAGCCTAGCGCTTCTGCTCCTAGGATTTCTTTGCACCTCCTCATCTGTGGGCACTTCCACATGTTTATTGATTGCTTTCCATGGAGTATCCAGAAACTGGTTGATTGTTTCCTGGTCTTGCACTAACATGGGACTTAGGTACCTTAATGGCACAGGGTTAGCTACATCTCTAATGATATTACCAGCTATATGCCTCTTCACAATTGTGTCTTCTAGCGAATGGAAACAAACCGTTACAAGTTTCCCATTAAGCTTCAAGTAATATTTAGACAGAACCATACCATAGTTCAATTCGTTAAGTTCATTATTAACAAATATCCTTAGTGCTTGAAATATTTTGGTAGCATTAGATTGAGGTCTTTGCAGTTTATCAAGTCTAAATTCATTAGGACAACAAGAATCAACTATTTCAACCAATTCCCTTGTGGTCTCAACATTTTTTATCATGTACCTAGCTTGTATTATACTTTGTGCAATTTTCGCGGCTTTTTTCTCTTCACCATAGATTTTAAATATCTTATACAACTCTTGTTCATTGGCAGTGGCTAGAACTTCTCTGGCTGTTATCTGATTTGGATCTCTGCCAGCATCCATTCTCATGTCCAAGTAACCATCCTTGCTGACTGAAAAACCTCTTTCACCATTATCCAGTTGCATTGATGAGCAACCAAAGTCAAATAGAATACCATCAATAGAGGCCTGACCTATGTTTTTCTCTTTTAAAAGTGAAGGCAATTCACTGAATTTTCCTAGCAATGGTGTCACTCTATTTGGAAATTGTTTAGCCAGTTCTTTAGCTTTCTCGTATGCTATAGGGTCTCTATCAAGTGTTATTAGATTACAATTTGCTGTTTCAAGAATTCGTTTAGAATGACCACCTGCACCAAATGTCATGTCTATATATAATTCACTATCAGCAGGTTTTAGGTGCTTGATAACTTCTTTCAACATAACAGGTGTGTGGTCCTTATACTGTGTGGATTCTGTACACAATTTACGCTTTAGCCCCGTCTGTAAGAACTTGCTAATAATATGAGGGTGCATGTTTAATCTTTTTTGAATAACTTTTTAAAGAATCCTTTATTTTCGTCTTTCAAGTAAGTTAGTACTTCGTTAGAAAGTATCAAATTGCACTCTTCTGTACTAAGTCCAGTGGCCGTACTAGTTTTCTGCCTCTTGTATTTATTTTTGTAGTAATTATCGGCTAATCGATTAAGAGAGATGTATTGACGATTACAGAGTTCCGTATCAAGATTTGAATTTTGCGAACTCTCAAAAGCGACTTTCACTTTATCACGAATAATCTTGCCAAGATCTCTGTAAAATAAAATCGTAATAAAAAAAAAAGTATGTATACAACAATATTAATTTGATTATAATAAATGTAAATATTAACGGTGAATGTTTTTTATTATTGCATAAGATATTGAATTGTGTGTAATTTATAATAGAAACAATAACTCGATTTATAAACACTGGGGGAATATATTCTTGTTTTAAAACTACACTAACCGATCACCTTTAGAAGCGTCGAGTGGCCATTTAGCTAATAGTTTTGTAAACTTCTTATATTGAGTAGTCATAGTTAATACATTGCTTTAAATATAATTCAGCAAGGTTTCGTAACCTTAAAAAGCGAAATATACAAGAAAATAAGAATGACATACGCTTTTGACAATCTTGAACTTGACGTTAGGACTACAGAGTCTTGATAAAGTAGATACAAGTAGGATTATCATGTTTATAAAATACTTATGAGAAATCGTGCCCATTTTTTTACATTGTACATCTGGAATAAAATAAAAAAGAATATATTTTAGTGCGCACCAAAAATACAAATATTAACAATATTATTATTCTATAAAATAGATAATGAGCACGGAGAAGTATTAGCGCAAAAAACTATATTCTTGGCAACATTTAAATGGACTTGGTCGGCATTAAATAGGAGTCTGGTGTGAGCAGAATGGTCGTAATATTATTAACAAATAGTAAAGTATCAATAAGAAGAGGGGATTAAATAATATCATTAATATAATAAATAAGAATAATGAAATATATCATATTTAACCTGGATTGATTGGGTATTTCATCGTGTATTTATATACATGTAATACAACTGTAACGTAATGGAATCTGTACTCTGAATAATTTCATGAAAATTTTATCTGAACTACAGTTGTTCGAAGATATAGATAATAGATAGTAGAAACATTTTTTTCTGAAAATTTGTTCCGATTTAAATCAACAAAATCCTACTGATAAGATTTACATGAAATTTGTTGTATTGTAATATAAATTTATTTAGTAATATTTTGAGTACTTTTTATCCTGAAAAAAAAAATAAGGTTTCTGTGGGACAATGAGTAAAGTTTTCCTTACATTGAATCATCTCAAAAGTAGTAAAACATTAAAAGTACAGTCTTTGGATTCAATTTGTAAAATATTGCATTCTCATGGGGTTACGTGGTGTTTAGTTTAACAAATTACCACTAGAAAGTGCTATTGTAAAACTTAATCACATGGTTCTTATTCTTGACGGCTACTCGAATATAAAATTCTAGCATTAGTATTTAACTATCGTGAGGAACTTAGTGACAGTGGTCCGAGAACTACGACGCATTCTTAAGAAATGCGTCTTGATAAACATTCTCAAATGAGGTTAGTTGTTGTTAATTTTTAGTGACTGTTATAGTTTCACCGAACCCAAATTCGTCAATGATTTTAAACATCCACGAATTTTATACATTTTAAGTAAAAATTGTTCAAATTATTTTAAATTAGATTGATAACAATTTATTTTTGCATACATATAGAAATACACACGAAAACGAAAGGCTGATAATGATTACATGTAAGTTAATTATTTAAAACAGTACGAACTGGGCATGTTTCACATCGGTAAATCATTCTATGAACGGACAACTTGACTGAAAAAAGATGTCTCCAAAAAATTTTGTACTTTTTTTTCTTTTCCTCCTTCTACATATTTGAAACATACAATTGAAGAATGTTTATGGTGTCTTTAAATCTCTAACCGTTATTGATTACTTCTTTATGTGGCATCTAATATTGTTGTAGATGACGGGTAATACATAATTATATAAAATGATTACATAGGCGACGTGTTGTCAAAACATAAATTTCTATTTAAAAAAAATGTTAATTCTTCGTCATTAACAAAATAAAATTTGGTTCATTCTAATGGCGACGACAGAAAGGTGTTCAAATAAAAAATTACTTGTAGTCGTATAAAAATAGAAGACTATGCGACCGAAGCGCATTCTTTCACAACGTTCACTAATTTTATAACTGGATAGATACTCTGTGGAATTTTTTCTGCGGCACCAAAGTATATAAAGGGATTACTTAAATGTGATTTAAAAACGTTATATGATGTGGGTGGCGTAGTTACGAAACGATAATAGAATCATAGACAACGTGTTTTTTTGTTTTTTTTAGTTTAACTTTTCTTTTCTGTGATCAATCTGAGAAGGCGACTTTATAGAAATGAATATGTATATATAGTATAATTTTTTTTTATGTAATTCAATGAAACAAAACAAATTTATGCATAAATTAATTAATAAATAACATTGAGAGCTTCTGTTTCTGTAGCCACAGTTCACAGTTTCAGTTCAATGATTCATTAACAAGTTAATTTACGTTCGAATTCAGTAGCGCTTTATATTCATCTGATGCGTTAAACCAGAATGACATAAGCGTGCATATAACGTAAAATGTAAAAGAACATTCGTACACACTTCTTATAGATGGAGAAAGCAAATGTCGGAGCGGTTCCTTTTGAAATGACATTCAGTAGCGATAGAAGCATCTACATACGCAGGTGGGCTACAACGAGCGTAGCAAAATTGCCCTGCGTAGCGTAGATTCTAGTGCAGAGT
>DWQX01004725.1:0-14415 GCA_018245475.1 Pharmacophagus antenor
GAGCACTAACTTTTGTAGTTTTATTCAATATTGTAATTTTTTCAAGGTGGTCTCAAACTTTTGGCCGGCAGTGTATATGACGGTACCATCACCAGTTGTAAGTTCGCTTAATGATCACGCGTATGTCATTGTGTTGTGAATATTGTAGTGAATTGTTTTGTAATGTTATGAAGTGCAGAAGTTTATATATTAAAGAAGATAAAGAAAGTTAGTCGGTTAATACATTTATAATCACTACAGTTGTTTGCAAAGATCTTTCATTGCTCGAAGTACACCTTCAATCACAATGTATTTCCATAGCGCGTGTGGTGAAAACTAATTAATTTAACATTTATCAAGAATGTAAACAAAATTTATTGATTAACTTTAAAAATGTATACATTGTGCATTCAGCCTAACGATATCTTGATGTTTGCTTTAAAGATTCATTCAATTTGTTTTCATTACAGCTTTCATTGCGAGCGGCGGGAGGCCATTTTTACTGTCAATACTCAAAAGTAATATCACCCGATGAAATAGCTCTTTTTAAAATTTAATCCATTGCTTAGTTCATTATTAAAACTATTTATAATATATTTTAATCACTACTATGAAAATTACGTCTTGTAAGTTATAGTAATATCCTTTACGTAACCTATTAATTTTATCAAAACTGTTGAAACATGTATCCCTTTGTTTGGATTTAGTATTTTACCAATGATTGATACAGTCGTCAAAAACAATTGGTTAATTTCATTCTATTGTATTATTGTAATAATTTTTAATATATTATAAATACGTACGTTTTGTTCGGAATCTTTAATTAAAGTATTTCGTGTGAAGATTTATTTTATTGCATTGTATTAGACTTAATAAATTAATGAAACAGTTAAAGAAAACGATATATAATCGAAGAATCTGTGGCAGTAAGTAAATTATATTTAATATACTTTAAAGAATGAATTGAAAACACATTTATATCTTTTTTCATTCATATTCTTCAAAGCAGAGAAAAATTATAACATAAATACCTATAAATTCTTAACTTTTGTTAATACCCTCTTTTGTACCTTTAAGTCACAGAAAGGTGCTTTTTATTAGCTGCGCCCCTGTAAAAGCTCCTCGATGGTCGGACATCAAAGCAGTTGCAATAAGCTACGTTACAACCGTCTGCAGACCGGATAATTCCGATGGAGGGTTGCGAGCCTCAATCAACGTAAGAACTGGAGACGGGAACTTTTCCATCTTGTGGTATTATCTTCAGGCAATTTTTTGTCGATGTAAACGAATAAGTTTATTGCCTAAAAAATAGTGTTTATTATTATTATATTCATATAAAGACTCCATTTCACAGACAAATGAGGAAATGCAATAAAATTATTTTAATATACAACTGGAATACAACGGGCAGTGTTATTGCTATAAACTTTTTCATTCCAAACGTATTATTGGAAATAATCAGGTAGTCGTCATATACTTTAACGATACTACATTTTGATAATTTAAATTTTTTTGGGTCTATATCGCGTAAATATTGACGGGTCTGCCTCGCGACCACGACCGATGCAACTCGCGCCGAAACGTCCAGGAATATTAGGTATCGCACCTAGTGAATATTTAGGCCAGGGATCTCGAAACTATTTTGGGCAAGTGACCCCTTTTCCAAAATGAACTGTTATGTCAGGTCCCCATGGGCAAATTACCTACTTTTAAGATCAAACCGCTAACTTAAAACAGCTGCTACAGAGTGTTAATTTGCATTCTGATTTAGGTCAATACAAGAAGACAGTGGTCAATATCGACCCCGAGGGATCAATATCAACGACTTTGGGAATCCCTGATTTAGGCGATATGGACCCGAAAAAAATTAAATTATAGTGTATACTTATCATAGAAGTTTAAAATCGATATTATGTCATGTTAATAGCAGTTCACTTGGGGATATAGTTCAGTATAATTTTCACATTGAAAGTTTTATGGACATGTTAAAATAAATTCATAAAATGTTATAGTTATTTCAAAGTAAACAAATACCGGTTTCAATTCCTGCAACAATGTGTGCGAACAATTTAAAATAACAATCATCGCATTTTTTAATACATAGTAATTAATATTTTAAAGAGAAAAGAGGTAAACGATCAAGCTGCTCACGTGATATTAAGTGATCATGGACAGCTGCAACATTAAAAAAATCGCAGCTGGGTTGCTGCCTTTTATGAAAGAATGCTGTCACAATACATTACTACAAAGAACATATATTACAAACTATCCAATATCTATTAACTGGTATCATTGCGATTGAATTTAAATATCAATTGTTAGAAAAAAGAACGAAGCTATCTCAGAGAACGCAGATTAAACTAAAAAAAAAAAAGACAAAATCTTTTCCGAACAAAGGAAAATTTTCTCATTTTATTTCCCGCTACATTCATTTAGTACGTGACAGTAATGTACAGTGCTGCGTTTGTCACCAACCAATAAGACACCGAAGAAATCGTTCTGTTTAAAGTAACGAGCCATTGTCTTATCGGTTCCCATCATTTGCTTGTAGAAACATTTTGGAACTCTTTCACCTGAATGCAGAAACAAATAATTTAATCTCCAACAGTCTAGATAGTCTAGACTTCTAGTCTAGCTGAGAATGTGATTGAATATTACGATATACTAGTAAAATTTACTTTAGTAAAAGAATTAATTTAACACGATACACAGAAGTATTAGCACTACGAATATTTTAAAAATTATTTAACTTTTTATTATGTACTATTAAATGTTATCTATTTTTTATTGAAAGGGCCAACGTATTCTTTTCGAATAATAGTCCCGCAACAAATGAGAATTAAGTTTAAGGAAACAACTGTGGTGATAGGTAACAGATCTTTATTATGCTACACACGATTAACATAAAGGCAATTGACAACTAAACGTTTAGTACACAATGATACGCGCGACTATTCCGCCTGCTTACAACTCTTCTCTTGTGCGCCCCGCGCGACTATGGTATGCGAAATTATTTAAAGTAAGTGGGTACCGGCCGTCGCCGGACGATCGGCGCGGCGACCTAGTTGGTGTAGTTGAAGATAGTGTAAGTGGAGGTAGTATAATATATATTTTCATTTTGTGTTCATATATATTACAGATGTGTGTATAGTATGCCACATCACTCCCCTCCCAGACTCTTACTACAGTCGGTACTAACACTTAGTAAATATACCTAAAATCACAATTTATAATTACAGCTTCGATAAAGCTGTAATGGTCACTGTGACTAGCAGCATCTACTTCTCCGAATCCAGCAGCAGCAGCAGCAGCAGCACAATTTATATAATTTAATTCAGGTAATTAAATTCTCTTGTGATTTCATTCGGCCCATTGTCAACTAGCGCGATAAATTCGAAACGTCATCAACAACTAAAGTACCAAAGCGTAATTTATAAGTTTCTGCATCCGGACATTTATAAAAGCATCCGAAAAAAAAACCGCTGCCGTTGAAGAGCACAATGGACAGAATTTATAGTCCACTTCACGTGCCCGGAACACTCGCGCGTCGATGTAGAGACACTAGATACGAATTTAATTCTTACGCGTTTAAGAAAAACGGTGATAGTCGCTTGATGCATTTTCAAAAACATAGACGGTGTAGCTGAAAAATCAAAATCAAAACGAAATTCTTTAATTCGATTTACACTAACAACTATATTTAATTACGTATTCCAAAATTTTATGCCCATTAACAGAATATTCATAATTTTTCATCACTTATTGCGCGTTCTAACTGTGCAGAAGAAACGGCGAAACAAACTCATCAGCAGCATGCTGTCTCCGATTATAACATATGAAAATTACGAATCATGCAAAATTAACCAGTATGAGGTGAAAAATATCTACACAAAAATACTGAACTGCAATGGCTTAGTCAACAGAACAAGCAATCATCGCAAACGCCTTCGGTTCACGAGTATATAACGCAAGGATCACCCATCACCAAACTCAATTCAAGAACTATCAAGGAAAAATTCACAGCTTATTAGGAATTAAAACAAATACCATCGTTTTTCAATTATATAAACACATCCAGGCAAAATCGCTAATTGGCACTGTAAAAGCATTCCCTTGTGTGCCGTGGAGCTCAGGTAAACAATGCTCAGGGTCCGGGATAACTTACCCTTTGTGCACCATTTATTTACATGTTACACGTATAATGGGACAGTGGCATTCCTTAATAACAATGCCATGATTCGAGTTACACCTTATGGGGGTCAGCGAGCGTTGTTACTGTGATATATGAATATTTGTCTTAAGTTCAAACGGGTTGTGATTCCGTATCATAATTCTCATGTTATAACTAAATAGTACCTGTTTCACCTCAGTACCTGTTTTTACGTAGAGAAATTAACATTAGATTTACCGACACATTTTTATGATTTTCTTTTCGAATGTGCAGTAATTTTGTACATTACTGTATTCTTATTTTTCCTATTTTGAAATGAAATGTATATAAAAACGTCGCTGAAAGCAGAATAAAAAAATAAAATGTTAACGTATAATAGTGTACGAAACTGTTTTATCTAGGGTTATTCCGTCAAAATGGCGGGTCCGGTATATCTAATGTTAATATGCTTATTTTATAAAGTTGCCTCTAAGATCTTATATATGAATTTACACATTGAGTGTTGGTCCTTCGTTATAAGTTGAATGATCAGAGTGGACGTGGACTGTAACAGAGTTCTTGTATCCGCCTAGTTAGTTACTGCCTTCACATTTTCTGCCGCCCTAATAGCATTTTCCAGCAAACATATAAAAGCTTCATTTTCGTCGAGAACCCATCTTCTTAGGCCTCATTGTTGTCTAACATGGTGTGAAATTGCCATCAACTTAACATTTAGTAAATAAAAATGTAGCTGAAAATTAATGTCATTTTCACTTAATATCACGTGAAATCAAGGTCAAGTGTTAACCTATAACAGATAAAAAATACTAAGATATGCTAGTAAATTTCTATTATATTCCATAAAAAAAAATATTAAGTAAAATTTTAAAACTAATTATTTTAACCAAACATATTACTCATCTTCATTTTTAATAAACCAAAATGTAGACAAAAAGAGGGTGATTTCCGATTTTTTTTATTTGAATAAAAACTTTAAAACATTAAACTTCCTTACGGTTCATTCGACAACACTAAAACAGAAGTTAAAACCTGCTACTGGGTGTCGACGAGAATTAGACGCATTCTTACGCTTCTCCGAAGGAAGACGGGTCTCTTGTAATCTTTTAAAGTGCTCAAAGCCGGCAAATAAGGGTTAAGTTTTAAAAGCACTTCGTCCGAAATAGCGCGTGGCGCAAACTTGGTATTGCCATTTCATTAAAGTATAATCGATAAACGTATCACCAATATTTTTCTTTAATTCTCCAATTCGTCGATGCAGTGTAACGAAATTATACGGACTGTGAAATTATTGTTGAGTACAAAAGTCATAGAGAAATGTTATATATATTTTTTTAATTTAAGAACCCTATCCAGGCTATGAAAACTAAACGCTGATTACGTATACCCATAAAAGTCGACACATTTCAACCAGTAAATATTCTTGTTAGAATTATCGACTAAAAATGTGGTTGTAATAGCTGAATCTTGACAATCCTAAATACAGACGATTGCAGTTGGCTAAAATAATGAAGCCACAGAACTCTGTTAACACACTCACAAATAAAGATTAAAGGAAAATAACAAAGTATCCATACTATTATTCTATATTCGTGTATAGCTATTTTATCATATTATTTGAAATGTAAAACTGAAGAGATTAGCGATATTATTGGAGACGTTCATTTCTGAATTTTATGGGCTGACTACAAGGTTAAGTGTGAAATGACCTCTGGTTCACATGTACATTGCGATTTGAATAGAGGTAGGACTTCTTCGAGCCCTTCTGGCTACCATCCTTATATCTAATTTGCCGCTATAACTGCATTGCTGTGTTCCGACAGCCACACATATGTTAGTATTCTGATTACTAAATGTGTCAATTTCTCCCAAAACTGTGCTATTTTGATAGTTATTTCTTAATCGAAATAAAAATTCTTCCTATAATAGTTTCAGCCCTGAGGGAAGCAAAAAAAAAATCAATAATTTTGCGGCGCATAATTCATGTCAAAATTTTATGTTTATATCTGTTTCTATTCCTGGCCGACTGTACTTAGTAGTAAAAAAAAAAACTGGAATAAATTTCTTCTCAACTCGCTCAGCTCGTACCTTAGGACGGACACTGAAAATGTACATACGACAATCGGATCTGGCTTTAAATAAATAATGAGGGAACACGCGCAGCCGACGAAGGTGGCGGGACACTTTACGACATTTAACTTTTTAATAACAGGCACAAGCCGATCGGTTTATCAGGCCGCCTTATACGCTATAAAAGCTTTATTAGTAATTTAAAAACAAAAACACAGAGACTGTGTAAATAGTCTACGTATTATTTACATTCTTTATTGTCACACTCTAATGATTGGGACGTTTTTTTATTATTATATGAACTAACGGCTAACCACGGTGCCACCTAAAGATACGTGAAGATGTAGTTTACTACTCTTCGATGGTAGATATCACCAGTCAAGAACTTAATGCTAAGTATTTTCTACCAGTCAACACATGAAATGATTAAACTTTGCACGGTGCTGATTATTTTATAAAGAAACACAAGGCCTGAATAAATATTCTACATAGTATTTATATGTTCTTTATTGTCACACTTTTATATCTTCGAAAAATAGAACTTAACGCTGAGCACTTTCTGCCAAACAACCTATAAAATGAAAGTTTCAAGTAGGCTTACTAATTTAAAAATAAATGGAGACAGAATGAATAATCTAGATACTATTTATATATCCTTTATTATCACACGCTAATAATAGGGATATGTGAGATTTAATGCTAAAGATGTCCTATCAATCATCTCATGAAATGCCGAGTTTGTAACACAGATGTTCAAAAAATTAAAAAGAAAAAATGCTACAAAAAGCAAAAGTAAAATCACATAGTGATTTGTTTTATTTTTTATAGCATTTTCCAACAATATATTAACCCTAAGGTTTGTTTTCTACATTGTATGGCTTAAATATTAAAGAAATAAAATGTTTGTTGTAAGGAAAAAGCATTGAGGTGATAGATATTTTTATTTTATTTTTGACATTAGACACCTAACACCTGTATTGGGTTTGCATGTTGGTAAAATTTAATAAATTATTTTCTTATCGTAGCGGTCAATTTTTTGTCATGGACCAACTTCGGGGTAAACATAAATAAAACCATTAGAGAACTTAATCTTTTCCTCGATGAAAAAGGAACACAAGGAAATAAACAAAGAGAAGAATCATCAAACGAATTTCACTAAATTACATCAAAAAAATGGTCGCAACATTTGAAATATTAAAAAATAAATTGCCAAGTGCGAGTCCGACTTGCAACCGCGAAGGGTTCGATACCATAAATCGCATATAAAATTATTATTTCATTTTTATTTTTTGTTGTTACAGCGGCATTAGAGATATATAATATGTGAAAATTAGATATTTCTGCCTGTTACGTTTCATGAGATATAACCCGCTGGCAGACGGATAGATAGACAGACACACTGACGGCGGAGGCTTGCTAATAGGATTCCGTTGGTCACCCTTTGAGCACGGAACTCTAAAAATAATTCACAGACAGCCTCGTCGCTATGGAACGTTCAAAACGTATTTTTCCGTTTAATATTGAAACATTCCAATAATTTATCCGTAACAATTCCGAGTCGAGTTTGACATAGGCGTTTCTCTATTGACGGAGTACTGTAATTTACTACGTCCTTATAAATTACAGGTGTCCTACCTGTAATTTATAATCTAATTAAGGCATCTAATTGATGCATTGTAATCTGATATCATAGCAGTAATAAAGCGTTACAGAGATATTTTAATAAATAAAGAATAAAATTTGTTTTAATTAAAAAAAAAAGTTCAGATGATGATGTAATAAATCTAATCTTTATTGACGTCCCGCTTATGGGAATAGTCTTATAAAGAATAAGAAATGCGATTTCTGAACGCAACGTATACCTATTAACTAACATACACAGTATAAGAAATAAATATTGATATTCATTGCTCGAATTTACATGAATTTTACATGAATAATTTAAAAAAGGTGTTTCGTTGGCCATGAAACTCCGTTACATTTGATATAAATTTTAAATTAATACAATATTTTAAAATATGAAACTGAAAATTAATTGTTAATTGTAATAGTTATAAATAAGAACATTGTCAAACAACAAAACTAGATCAAAATCGGATATGGATGGTGAGATTCATCTGACAATAAGAAGGTTAACATAATAATATACTCCTATTTTTTGTCGTAGATTAAATACTATAAAATAATTAATTACTATAAAACATCAGTCTCTCCGCACAGCTCCTATCCAATAGTACTGCATAATTCACACCGATACTGGTATAGTAACCAATATTTTTCACGTAGAGTTATTTCTAGAAGTATGTATTTATTATACACCTCATTTCTCAATTAACAAACGTCGTAAAAGCGATTTCACTACAAATTGAAATCAGACTTATTGTTTTATTATTATAGTTGAAATTCGAACGTGAATCTAAAATTTCAAAGAGAATAGTAAACGAATTGCTAATGTGGCGGAGACGTTCTTTGTTGAATGAAACAAAGAACAAATGAATGGACGCGGTAGACACTGTTAATATTTATTTTTAATTACCTTACCGACTGCAGTCTTAGAAGTCTCGGTGTCAGTTCGTTTGGCGACTTTTAATAATAGCGAAAGCCTTTTTTAATAGAACTGTTAGTCCGTCTTAATACAGAAACTAGAAACGACATAATAAATTCTGCTTTTATTATGTCATTTTTAATTGAATTATTTTCATCAATTTTCTCTGTTTCGGGTTCGATTTCCGGGCTACAGGAGTAATGGAATCTAGATGGCGGTAAAGTTTTTTGAACCTGCCACGCTAGCTGTAATCATCAAAGTCAATCTGCCACCGTAACAGTATTGCTGTGTTCCAGTAGTCATACGTGTAAGGGCCAGATTTATACTATGCAAACACACTATACCATCTACTTTCTGATTGTCACTTAACATCAGGTGAAACCGAGGTCAATTAACACATAACCGATAAAAAAACAGGATTAATAGAATTATAACCTGCAGAACATGTCATTTTTATTCTGTCTTCATATTAATAATGAATATTACTATATTGTCTTTTGGCTTCCGTAAGGACAGGAAAATTATTAAAAAAAAAGTAACAATCATATCAATGTTAAAATTTCTTCTCAAATCGAATATTTAATCGTCCATTTCAAGATAGTTGGGAGAAGTTATTCAATATCTAGTGACCTCAACGACGCCATAACTAACGTCAGAACGTTCTCATGCGTCGGTTATCACGTTAAATGTGGTGTGCGAGTAATATTTCAACGTTGCTTCCACTATAGCGCGTACGAAACCCGACGCCGGAATGTCTGCGACGGGGCCGCCGGCCCTGCTTAGTTTATGGGCTCCTGGTACAACTTGACCGCTTCTTTACTGCGAATAATTTTCAAACCTAATTAGTTTATCCACCGTTGAACCATTTTCACTTTAAAACAACAAAAAAATTTATACCAAGAACATTATTATACAGGAATTTTTCTTTTCACAATATCAAAGTTACTTTTCTTCCTCAAAATTGCTGTTAATAATATTAACCACGTAATAACTTGATCTATATGACTTAAGTTGTTACATAAATTACAGTTTCTTTGAAATCGAAATTCAGCACACTACTACTTCAGTTATAAATATTTAGCTTGTAGCTTAGGAAGCAACTTGTTCCATTTTTTATAGTTTCATAATTTGCAACATTACTTTTCCATCAACAAATACATCTGTACCATTGCTTAGAGAATTAAGCTTTCAAGTTATGCAATTGTGGTAATTATAGGAGAATTATATTGAATTCATCATTACCTGTAATTACGAACTATAATTTATTATATTGCTTGCGGATTCAGGATCCGTGATTTCTGAATCCGGTAGTGCTTTAACAGTCGACTAACCACAACTAACATCTATTGAATCTAGATCAAATTTGCCACATAAAATCTACTTTTATAATTGTTTGCAAATTTGTTATATTTCATATTCAATATAAACATATGTAAACTAAAAAAGCAAATTGACAAATACCCTTTGGTTCTTTTGAAATTTACGTAATTCCCACCTCCAGAGCGTTGGCTATATATCACGGACACAACGAACAAAGGGGCCCCTGGTGGTGAAGTATGAGTAATAGGTCACATCGGGGATATATTAGAGGGACGGGAGTTTACGGGGAAATTGATAGTCGCTGGTATTTGCTGTTCGAAAACATCTTTTTTTCCAAGTTATAACTTTGTAATAATGGTCCATAATAAAATTTGTGATTAATAAAATTTCCAAATTCACATGTAATAACCAATGCAGTTTAAAACAATTTAAGTTTAGTATAAGTTAAACATTGAATTGAATTTATAATTAAAAGAATTCATAAACATATTCTACATTTATAGATTGTCAACAATGATTTGCAACGAAAAGTAATACAGATGATTCAGTTTGTTGATCTAATCAGTCCTTTAACTATTAGAAAGCGATGTTTTGCACAAAATTGTGCTAAAGCAGTGGAATTCCGTGGTTGTTTGCGGACGGTACCGGGATTACAACCCCCAGCCTTCGGAGAGTCGATGGCAAATATTGACAATTCACTGCTTTAATGCCGACTGCAAACAATTGACGATTAAGCCGGCATTCCCCGTAAGGACTTTTAAAAGTTACCCGAAAAATATTTATAAAAATTTGCCAAAGAAATTATAGATTTTGAGGATCTATTTATTAATAATAAGTACACAGTAACACGGTACCTTTCTACATAGATTAATCACAATAGGAAATCTTAGTTCGGATAATTTCACAGTTTTATCCATCACACCGATTCTTGTGTGTACCATTTTATTTGCTCCTATTTGGGTTAATGGCTTGTCGTCATAATCTCATCTAATTGTTAGACCTTAAAAAAATTAAAGATCATTCTATTTTCCGGAATACATCCAAAACTTAAAAATACAAAAAAAAAATCCAAAGTACAATTTAGTCGTCAAATATTAGCCCTTTATTTCCTATTATATAAAGTATTCCCCATTATTTATTCCTTTTCTTCATGATAGGACATTAAAAGCTCTATGACACAAAATGTTATAGTATTAGTAGGACTACATAATTATTTTATAAAATAATTGATTATGATACATAAATAACGGAATTATGTAGATTTTATTTTAGTTTATTTTATTACGAAAACCTGTATTGTTACCATTTTCTACTGCGATCCTGAAAGTAACGTATTAGCCATCTACTTTTCTTAGATTTGATTGAACTTTGTACACTAGTATATCAAAGTAAAATTGTTAATACAACTTACATACATTATACATGAGTAATAACGATTTGTTTATCCTAACGTTTATATAGTGGCAATAAGTCACCGGATTAACAGCATTAAAAATATTTAAAAAAATAAGGTTAATTATCATTGCGTTAACTGGAATCCCCTGTACAGCGAAAGACGCACCGCAAATAAGAGGGCGTTCTTTCGAAACCCCACAATTTACAATGCTGCCTTTTTCTTTACACTTATTGGTAGATTTTAATTCCTCTCACAATGCTCGTTAATATCTGGGGTGATGTTTGTCTAATCTTCACAAAAGAATTTTGGACAAACGGTGTTAAAGTGTGATAAATAAATAAAAACTGGAAATTTAGTTAATGCCTATTGTCACGTAAATACATGTCAAACATTTAAAACATTAATATTTATTTTATATGCCATTTATTATGAAAAAAAATCATTTTAGTTGAAAAAAAAATACTTTCGCTTTTCTTATGTTTGTCTACACAGAATCATATTTTGCTGTTATTCGAAAACGAAAGATATTATTCCGGTGACCCAGTTAAAACGCCATGCCTTTGAAATTATGTATTTTATATTATTATTTTAACTTTTTATATATCTTTAAATGATCAACAGTGAAACAAGTGCCGGTCAGCAATAACCCAATGGCATAACGTGACAATTTATACGCTACATTAAGGTTCAGTCTTTATCTCAATAACTCACAGCAATGCTTAGCTGTAAACTTTGGCACCGCCTTCTAATTACGATCTGTTTCAAGAGTTAATTCATATTGGTATCATCAGAATTTATAACCCATATAGTTTATGTACTCTAAAAAAAATCATTTCGAATCTGGCCAACCTTTGTATTCCCATTATTATCGACCACTACACATCCACTGCTATACCCTCTTCGACCAATGTAGAGTACATTGCTTGATGATTGCATCCATTGGAACTTAAGACTAACAATCCTTTGGACTATATGAATGCATTCTACGATCTTCACATAGGCTTCAGCACAGGCACGTATTCCATGACTTAAAAAAGAAAAATTATTATTAAAAAAAAATATTTAATCCCTTAACTTTATCCCCTTTCTTCACATTTTCATTCCAAAAGAGAAATAAGACCACTCGAGATCATTTCGTGTGGAACCCGTAACAGTTTACCGCATTTATATTTATTTATGCAGACTGTAGAAAGATCCCCCGGGGTTAGAGAGCAAAAATTATTCAAATTTCGCTCTTCAGTGAAGTACAATTAGATGTGATTATTAAGCAAAATTGAATTTCGCTGTTTAAGGATTTTCATTGAAACTATATTTGTCCTCGTATGCGAGCTTTATGTATTTTATGACAGGTGTATTAAATACTTTATTCCATACAAAATGTTTAAATATATAATTTACTTGTTTTTTTCACTGAATTTCCTCCACTGAAATTACAAAAATCGAAGCTAAAAATTATGTGCTTAATTATTTTGAATAATCCTCGCAGTGTATTTTTTTTTTAATTTTTAATTAAATAATAAATGTATTCTTTTGCATCCAAATAATAACAAAAGAATACACTTATTAATTACCGCGAAATACACTCATAGATGTGATTTATTTTAAGATTAAAATACTTCATAAATATTGTCTAATCGAAAACAATTATTTAACTCGCGCAAAGTTAAACAATAATCCAAGTTCAAAATCATTACAACTTTCACGAGAGAAGAAGAATATTTTTTTCATTTCAAAAATTTTCAGCATCATATGGGTATAATGTAATCAACAAAAAATTAATAATTCAAATCGAATCAGACTGTAGAAAGTTATAGGTGGTCACTATAAAGTTAACCAACAAACGGTAAGACGCCGGTCTAATTGCGAACCTATTTCACGTGGACGGTTAATAATTGTATTACACAATATTGTATTGAAATTATTATGTTGCATATAATAGCTTTGTAATTCATTCATCATTGGAACGTGCGTTTGATAATTTAAAAGCTCCTGTGCATCTCCTGAGCACAGTTTAGGTCCCCCGGTAACGGCCCTGCGTAATTGTATCCTTTGATAGCGCCCCTCGTCGTGAAGCATGCCAAATTAGAATATTAAAGTCGAGCGAAAGGAAAAAAACTCATTTGCTCGCACTTTAACATCTGCGCTAATCTGTCTCCGCTAGGTATAATTATGAGGGTATAATTATTACATCCGTTGTATTGCACTATTTAAAGAATATTAACCAACCTTTTACACTCACGATCTGTGGTTTGAATACAAACAGAAACTTTTTGCTAAACCAAAATAATCTTCCCTATTTGTATAACTGCCAGAACACAGTAGTGCTATTATAGCGGTTGGCGGCAGGAGAGTGAGTGGTAGTTGGCCAGGCAGGTTTGAAAACACCTTACAATCATCAAATACGTCATTTATTAAATGCTACGGTACTTAAACGGAAATAATGCATTATAGAATGTTCTCCATTATTAGAAAACCGAAAACAAAAGTGCGTGACGCTGTGCACAATAAATATTTTATGACATTACCTTCGTGTCTCCATCATACAGAGTTTATGGTCCTAATACACAAACGCAACAAGATATAGGGCGAGTGACGTGGATGTTGTATATTAATTAAGTTGACATCTATATAGCTCAATCCGCCTTTTACCCGCGACTGCCCGACTTTTCACTCTAAACATATTTACACATAACAAAAATGGTTAACCAATTCTTATTGCAGATTTAATATATACACTATCCCTAAAAAAAAAACTAACTTTAATATGTAACAAATTATGTATTTATTTATTGACTCATCAATAACAATATCACAGATACATTTTGTAAAAAAAAATATTAATAAATAAAATAAAATAAATATATTTTTAAGTTTGATACACATCATGCGAAAAATGTATTTCACATCATAAGTTAGACGGAACAGATAGTAATAAAA
>DWQX01004726.1:0-14414 GCA_018245475.1 Pharmacophagus antenor
TGTTATTTTAAGTTTTGAATATTTTAGGAATAATCGATGTTTCAAAATTGGATTTTATCTAAAGATAAGATGCATAGCACTATAAACGAGCTATTGGATGCTTTAGGGTAAGATCTGAAACAGAATTTGTGTGTTACATTGAAACAAGTACATTGTGTAATTGGATGTTATTAACTAATTACAGATGTAGTTTAGAAGCAGATACTGTATTAGACTACATTCAAAATGATCCCAATTACGGTAATAACAACCTATCTTTGAAACAAGTCAACGAATACGCTCAAAGATTAGCATTAAAAGCGTCGAATACAAAAACATTTTTAAAGAAGTACGACGACCTAAAAAACCGCAAGTAAGTCTATTTAATCACTTCAATACAAAATAAAGCAATATAAAGGTTGTAACATTATTCTCAAAACTAATAACATAAGAATTGGCCCTATACTTTTATAATGTAAATTTTATATATTCACAGTGCTGATAATTTGTCAGAACTAACAGTTTTATTTTATAAGTTAATCTGTGATGAAAAAAGATTCCGATTTAATAAACCTAAAGTAGCGCCGAAGCCAATATTAGGAGACAATAAGCATCAAATCACTAAAGAGGACTTGCCACAGGTATGTATGTATGTATAAAGTTCTATTTGTGTAAGTATAACATTACTTTTGCTAAAATTGTATGAATTTCTGTCTATATTTGTTTCCTGTTTTATACTGATATTATATATACTTAAGTACCAGATGATTACTTATTTAGCATTTCCCTATTTAGTCTATAGTTATAATAAATTTCATAATAATTGTTAACAAACAATATTTATTATACAGAAAAAGTAATGTTCATCCATTATTACAACTCTCATTAATTAGTTTCATACTCAATAAAATATAGGGTACATTAAGTACAACATTTTTTTTTTTAACAGACTGATAAGACAGGCAGGATATTCTTCTAGCACAATATTTCAATTGTTGCTTTCAGATAAGATATGTTAAGTTCATTATTCAAGTAATTACTCTAACTACAGTAACTTTTAACCCAGAAAAGAGTAATATGTGCAAAACCCCTTTGTGCGTTAGTAGAAATATGCACCAAATTGAACCCTTTGTATGTTGGTCTTGAGCAAAATACATCTACTATTCATGTAAATAAATTCATTGAATGCTGGATTAATCACTTATTTGAACACCTAATGTTTTTTAGGTATTTCATATCACCTGTTCTTTTCATCGAAATAATTATATTGTTCTTCAGTATTCAGTAATATGTTTGAGAAAATTCTCTTAACAACTTTTCTTCAGTTTCATTATTAAATTGTTATAATTTATTTTAGATAAAAGATAAATTGCTTAAAGCTGTTGATGAAAGCAAAAAGTTAGTTATGAAATCATTTGAAGAAAAGGAATCTAAAGTCCGTCCAAATTGGTATAACACTTTAGATTTACCAAATTGGCAAAAGGATCATCCTGCAATGTCATGGGATTTTCCTAAGGAACCTACACCAATTATTGGGTCATTAGGTAAGTTATCTATAAATGTTTTTTTTTTACCAGTAATGGGCTAACACTTGGCTTTAATTTCACCTGATGTAAAGTGACAATAAGGCCATAGATGATAAAACTTGTTAACCCAAAATTAATCTGGCTCTCACGTGTATGACTGCCGGAACACATCAATGCTGTTATGGCAGCAGATTGATATTAAATAAATATCTACGACATTTCACACAGTATTCTGATCCCAAGATAGGTAGCTGAGCAGCAGCTATAGTATGGGTTATCAGAGAGCAATACTTTTAAATAAATACTTAAATATAATTAAACTACCAGATGCAGAACAAACACAAGTATTCATCACATGAATGTTTGTCCTGAATGGGAATCGAACCTGCAACCCCAGGTGTAAGAGGCAAAGTTACTACCATGACACCAATAGACCAGTCAAAGTTAAAGGGTGGCAAGCTTGGCAGGTTCGAAAAACCCTATCACCATCCAGACCCACTGGCTCAGGAATTGAACTCAGGATCTCTGCATTACAAGGCCTGTGGGTAAACCGCAGCACCATGGAGACAGTACTAAATGCCACATATAGAAATTATTTCTAAAAAGGATTCTGTACATCTTTGTATTTTATTTCTTATTTAACATTAATGTGAAAAGTTCAAGACTAGTAAGGAGTGGTTATTGCCAGGTATTATAAACATTAACAGTTATGATTTGTAAGCATTACTGCCGAAATAACAATCCAATGCCATATTGATATGTTATTCATTAATTTTTAACTTTATTAATTTTTTTACATTAAGTATTAAATGTATTGTAGTTTTTTCTAATAGGGCTGATATATATTTTTGTAAATGCTGAAATAAATGAGACTAAAAATATTTTTCCTTTTAATCTTTATATGGTTTGTAGAGTGTGATTAGAAGCTTTTTACAGATTTTTAACTTGTGCGTTACAGCTGGAATACCTATAGCATCCCAAGAGAATATAATTATTGATGAACTGCTTTACATTTTTTCTGGCATACCAGGAAATTACATTGTACACACACCTATGAAAGACACTTTTGATCATAGAAATTTCCTCATATGTGAAGACCTTGATGATGCATTAAAACAAATTGTACAACAAATGCTTCCTCTGGCATCCAATTACTCTTTAGTAAGGAGATTCATAGAGCAATGTAATATGTGGTCTGGTCAGGTATTACATGCATTGGTTTCTGCAATTGAAATTTTATTGAAGGATTATTATGTAAGTATTGTATGATAGTAACAATATTTTAAACAAAATATTAACAATATATTTTAAAATATTACATTATTTTTCTAGGTTTGAAGAGTAACATATGATTTCATTTATTATTATTATATTTCTGAGATTGTAATGGTGTCTTCATTGTTGTATTTTTTATTATTAAAGGAATATGATGTAATTAAAATTGATGGAACTTTCTTACAGACTATGATAGCTCAATTAGAAACTGAACACTTGACAGGAAATTTAACATTGCAAAAATTATTGTATTATGTTTTACCTACAATGCACACCATGCAAGTATTAGCAACAATTGTTACATACATTGGGAAGGTAAGTTGCATAATTATTATTGTTCACGGATCACCACATCTGGAACCCCTGAGTCCAATGAAGCTGTAAAAGATATCACTAAGACCAACAGCATAAACATAGTGAATAATTATTAAAATGTATGTGATACTTTAATGTCTTTTGATTGGGTATGACAACATACATTAATTTATACAATTCCTACTGTTACTTTACTTTCTTAATTTTTTCTTTGGTTTTTATAAATATTTATTGAATAATTAAATTAGTTAATTAAAATTAGATTTGTATGGAAGAAGTAGGTATTGACTTTTTTTGTATTACGCATTTTACAATTAATGTCTGTAGATAGAATGTCACAATCGGTGTATAATAAGCAGGATTTTAGATATTCAATATTATTAACTTTCCATCTCGCAACTGGGGTACAATAAGTTAGTTTTACTTTTTCCTTTACAGAATGAGATTCGTGGTGGTTCTGTATTGACCGTTCTTCATGATAAAACAAGCACATTGATGGGTGACGCACGCGCTCAGGAAATATCTCTATTTTTGACAGATCGCGCATGTCGTCCATTTTTCCGGATACTAGATCTATGGATACATAAAGGTCATATTATTGACCCATTTCAGGTATATTATAAAAGGATAATTACTGATTAGTGGTGTATTAGTCTTCTAGATGATGAAATGATTAAACTTTTTGAGAATCTTTCTCGCACCTCAATGTCAGAATGACAATGATATCATGTATTACTATGTGCTTCTCTTTAAAAACCTTGTTAACAGTTATTTCTGATAAAATCGAATTAATAATCTGCCAACTATCTTCTTAACATCTGACTTTGTAATAATATTAATGTCTCAAGTATTTCCATAATTTTTGCAATACATATCAAAGCATTGATTAGTGTTTAATGTGAATAGTAAACGCATCGCTCGAGTGGGATGTTATTAATAATTTGCTCTGTAACTTACAGACAACCTTAAATTTTTGAGAGGTTATTGAAATTAATCAAGAAGTGTAAAAATATTTAATTTATATATTAATTGCATAATGTTGTTATTATGACTACACAAATATTACGTTTTAATTAGTGATAAATTTTTCACAGGAGTTTTTGATAGAAGATAATGAATTGATTAACAAAGAAGAACTACCTGTGGACTACTCAGCCGATTATTGGGAAAAGAGATATTGTATACAAAGGGAAAGAGTTCCTAAGTTTCTTGAAAAATATACTGAAACCATACTGAGGACTGGAAAATATTTAAATGTTATTAGCCAATGTGGTATGTAATTGTAATAATGGTTTACATCATTTTATAAAAGAAAAAAGTATTTGATCTCAATGCACAGGTCATAGCCAGGCTAAAAGAGTTTGATTTAATTTTTTTTATCATTAATTTAAAGTGATCATATAGTTTGTCTTTCCAAATTTTCCCATAATTAACTTTCGTTTACATAATTTTCAGGTAAATTGATAACTAGAACAAATACAGAAGAAATCAAATACTCTTTAAGGGAACAACAATATAGTGGTATAATACAAAAAGCTTACGCATTTGCAACGAAGGCATTGCTAGAACTTCTGCTTAAAGAATATGATTTAATGGGAAGACTAAAGTGCGTTAAAAATTACTTTTTAATGAAACATGGAGATTTTATTGCAGAGTTTATGCAAGCCACTGAATTAGAGCTCTCGAAAAAAATTGATAATATTATGCCTTCGATGTTGGAATCTATGCTGGGATTATGTTTGAAGTCAGTTTAAAGTTATATGATTGATATTTAATATTAGATCAATAAATAACGTTAAACTTAATTAAGTTTTCACTGACTTCATGGAGCAGCAACGAAGTCAGTTGTCGCCTTAGCATTTCTTTATTCTGACAGACATTCATATAAGAGCGGGACTGTCCTGGGCGAGCTAGCTTTTTTATTATTTTATATTATATGTTACACTACGTCTTCACCAATATCGATAATTGTCAATATTGGCTGAATACCAAGTCATTATTGTTTAAAAACTGGCAACTACAAATCAAATTGTTTTAACACAAATGTATTAATACAATTGTTTTGTGTTAGTAATTTGGATGTTTTTGCGATAATACTAGTAGTAATGTTTAACTAAGATGTTTTGTAGCGTAAAGCCATATCATTAAAAGGTTCACATGATAGTAAGTTATACATCCTATCCGTAATAATGTAGAGTTAGTCGTAAGTAACAGCACCATTTGCAAAATACATCTTGGTTAATAGTCCAACCCATATGAAACACAAAATGGTAAAAACATTGTATCGTATTTTAATATTATATTTATAAACTTGCAGATTATCAGCAGCAGGTCACGAACCATATAATGAAGACTTAAGGGTGGAGCTGTTACCTTACGACTTACAATTCCAAATGTTTAAAATTTTGTCCATCGAGACCGAAGATGAAAAAGGTATTTTTAATAACTGACTCTATGTGCGTTATTAAAAACTTACATAAAATAAAATTATATTCTTATTCCAATTTTTTTTTATTTGCAATAAATATATATTTTTTAACATCTGCCGTTCATAAGGTTATAACATATTAAATAATGTATTAATTTCTTATTCATGCCTAATATTCTTAACATCGGTATAATGATTTATTTATAAGACAAAATATTTTATTGTCTATTTACAGATTATAAACAGAACAAAGACTGTCCGCTCTTGACTGGTATGGAGACATTCTCCTTTGGTATGGAAGTAAAATGGCCAGTATCGCTTATTTTAAATCACAAAGCGATTGCCTGTTATCAAATGATTTTCCGGCATCTATTTTATTGTAAACATGTTGAAAGATTACTATGCAGGTTTGTACTATATATGTTCCAAATAATTCTTTTAGCCAATACAAATATTTAAACTGGTAATATTCATAGGGAATATTCATATTTTATGTACAAGTTTCTCAATACACATTCTAATTTCTGAATATAAAAATATAAATCATTATTGAATGAAAACAAAAACTCATAACTGATCATCATTCAATCAATAAATACGACAGCGTTTCCAGTCAGATGTATTTTGGAAAAAAAAAATGTCAATAATGACATTTTCTTTTTAGAGTTTGGCTGTATAACAAAGTAGTGAAACAGTTCACCGAGGCACGACTGTATGCCGACGCATTCGCCTTACGCCAACGCATGTTAAGTTGTATACAGCACCTGCAGTACTACATGTGCGTGGAGGTCATTGAGCCGACCTGGTGTCAGCTAATAAAGAGCTTGGAAAAGGTATCATAACCATTAAGATAGATCTTAATTTAAATTAATTTCAACACTGCCGTCCACACAAATAATGAACATTTTCTGTTTTATGCCTTAAATGCCTTATTTACACGTTTGTTTCCGCCGGTTTTTCTTTAATATTCCGAACTAATTCATAAAGGTTTACTATTCATCGTCAAAGCAATATCCCTTAATTTTCTAAAATTATATCACTTGCCCAATAGTTTTCATCAGTGTCCAATCGGGCGGTATAGAGTTAACAACATGGATCCTACTGAATTTTTAGAGTACAATTCTCGTATTAATGTTTCATTCATAGCTTAGGTATGTTTGTTATACTTGCGTATTTCTTATCATACGTGTCGTATAATAAGAAATATTTTTAAGGTATTATTAAGATTTATATATTGGTCTATCTATAGATTATTATACTTCATCACGAGACGTTTCGGTCTGACGCCGTGTTGTCCTTCGTCTCCTACAGCAGTTTTCAAAAAGCGATTTATCTGATTTATAGTACCTAGCATTTGATTTGGTACGTCTGGCACAAGAGTCAGACTTACGGCAATAATTAGCTAGGTTAGGTTTTGTAGAGGGTTATCACTTTCGCAGTGCTCCGATTGCGATAGATAAAGGTAATACTTTATTTCGAACCTAGCTAATTGTCTCGTTCTTGTTCCCAACGTGCCAAATCAAACGTCGGGTACTATAACATGTTAAAGTTCAGTGGGAATACTCGAGCATGTTCGCGTTGTATGCACAAATCCACAGTTCTTGCAACGGAAGCTCTATCCGCTTCTGGTATACTCAGGTGAACAACGTAGATGAAGTGCTCGAGCGTCACAACGGCTTCCTCGAGGCGTGCCTTGGCGACTGCATGCTAACCAGTCCCCAGCTGCTCAAGGCAGTCACCACGCTTTGCCTCGTATGCGTACAGTTCTGCACCTTCATGCAGGTAACAGATTCATGTTTTCCTTCACAACCACACCTTTTGTGTTATAACGCCGCGGTGTAGATTTATCGCAAAAAAGTATACGATCTGCTCCTTTATACTAATGCTATCGGAAATATAATTGATAATGTTAATACATTTATATTCATGTATGAATGTGGTATTGGTTTACGTTAGATGTTCTCAAACTTAATTATGTCTTTTACGCCTTTTAATAATTATAGCCTGCTATCGTTCTTAAATATGTAACGTTTACAAGAAGGCGTTATTATAAGAAAAAACGTTAGTTTACATATAAATCGATATATGTCCCCATCTAATTGTAGCTACTTATGAAAAGAAACAAGTGTCGATATTTTGTTTTTCTTTAAGCATGAAATGTACACCTGTTGATTTTCATGTCTAATTTACGTGTAATATTTTGCTAATGATTGTTTAAATAAGAACTATTTACTCTAGGTTTAATATTTTAGAATAGTGGTAGTTTTATCTTTTACGACAAAGTTTTACTCAAATAATTTTAATTAGTTCAAACAATCTAGTTGTTGTGGTCACTATTTTCATTTCATTTTCGTATTAATTTCTTTATCTATAAAGATTAATTTACTTTGTATTGTTTAACGCTACCAAAACACATTAATTGGCAAAAGGAGATGCACAAGTACTTTGTGGATGCAGAGCTTAACAGTATGCTTGGATCAACATATGACAATACAGATTACAGAGAGGTATATATATCAAATGTTGCAACTTTGTTAGCACAACGTAATTAATTAGATCACTGCATTAATTATGCACCGTATTGTTGCAATAAAAAATTATAGCAACGTATACATAAATCTGTAATTTAGGCGTAAGAGATTAAGATTTTCTTTTCATATATTAAAAGTCATCAATTCCTTACGCTCAACTCTCTCTTACTCGTAGATTGTATCATCACTTCGGTAAAACACTCTTTTATTAATTATTTAATAATATTACATGTCATTTGTGTTATAATACAACATATATGAATAGATAAATAACATAAGTAATGCTTCCATGTAGTAATTGTGTTAAAATATTTATGTGCTCTTTTTATTGTTATTGTTTCATGACTTTTCTCTTTTAGATCTACTTGGTAAGTAGCTCATTAATTTTAATTATTGTATTTTTCTTCCATAATGCATTTTATGTATTCGCCACTTTAATTACATTTTTGACGTAATGAAAACATTTTAAAGTCAAGTAGGTAATATAATTTATTAAATAAAAAGCAATTACAGGAAAAATAAACATTGTATGTGTAAATACATAATGTATCTTATAACATGTAAATTTAAATGACAAGGGCTTAAAGTAGAAATTTACAGAATGTTTTATTTTACGACCCGTCAATACAAAATACAGTGTAGTTAATATCAATTGAATTTAAGGTTTAAATAACTACAAATGTGTAAACAAAATTTATTAGCCTTAAGGGAAAAAATTGTAGAAGATGCATATAGTTTGTATGGAACAAATAATTATCATTATAAGATCCGAAATCCGCCAATCCTGATTATAATGGAAACGTACCAGGCCCTTAATAAGACTAGCGGCGACTTACGTCATTCGAATCAAGCAATGATATTTTAAGTTAGGAATAAAAATCACCACACCATCAGTAACATTAATAAATAACGTTTTTGCGGTATTGCTACACCACTATATACGTTGAATATTGTAAGACTCGAATGATAACTCACGTCGATAAAGAAATAGTTTTCATAAACGCTATTGGATACCCGCTGTCAACCTAAGGACGGGTCAAAATTCCCTCCCGTATAAGTAAAATGGTACTTATGTGAAAATTGTGTGTACATAATACACTTTTAATTCAGATCATTTTGGGATCTAAATTATATATTAATTTAAAATTAACATGATCATTAAAAATATTATAAACCACATTCAATTAGCCAGTGCCATCTATTATCTGCGAGTAATAAATTAATAAATTACGGCTAAGTCAATTTTTAATATAATAGATATATATATTATTTATACGTGTTATATGTGTATTTGCAGCAAGGTGCGGCATGCGGTACCACAACCAGCGGTTCGTCGGATTCGTTCGCGCGTTCGGTCTCGCGCTATGGATTGCGCTTCAGTGCCGCACTCCTCTCCGTGCTGGCCATCATAGAAAGAATGGCCCGCGACAATAACTCCAACAAACTTCTTAATATTTCAGCCAGGTAATAATGTCGATCAAATTGTGTTTACGATTGATTTATCACTTCCGTTTAAGTAATTTCGATATTTATGCAACATGATAAGGTTTTGCTTTTTTTTTTCAGATTAAACTATAATACATACTACGTGCAACAACTTGAGAAATTCTGTTCCGACGACAAGTTGTTGGATGGGGATAAAAAGCAAGTCGCTTCCTAGCATAAACCCGTGCGCAAGCGCACTAACCTCGTAACCAGCGTCTAATTATCGCTTTTATAAAGATAAATAATTATTGATCAAAATAAACATCTCGAACTACAATTGAAATAGGGGGAAACGAAATTAGCGAGTTTTTTGGAGTGTACAAAATTAGTTGTTATGATTGTAAAAAATTGGATGTCCTTTTACAGATATTTGTGTAATTAACACATTCCCAGACAAGCCGTTTGGCCTAACTTGTTGTACAGGATATCGATAGTTTTTCTAAGGATTGGTATATAAAATTGGTGTTGGTGTAATATATTATATAGGATAAAAAATAAATTATTGTTTTCAGCGCTTTAAATGGAAACGTCTGCGTGTACCATGATGATCAAACTTAATGTGTAACAAAAAAGGTACTCGTGGCATGAAACGTGTTAGGAATAATATTCTCATTTTTAGATATATATTAAAAACATCTTTAACTCCTTGCATTAACTAGTCGCGAAAAGATATACCATTGTGTGCCAGATAGCCGTGCTCGTGTTTTGTTCACGCGGAAACGCTTGAATGAATTTGAATTAAAAACTTTTAAACATCATTTAATAGTAGCCAATAATAATATTATTAAACTGTTAACCGGGTCGTGATAATTTACAATTGTTTATTTTTTTCATCTCAATTATACAAATATTAAAAATTTAACGACCAAACGCCATCGTCGTATAACTCATCGTAATACCATTTATAAACCCTGTTAATAGTGGCAAAACTTGAAAATTTCGTATTTTTATTTAGATGAAATACTACGGTCCATGGATCGCAGTATTTCATCAATGACAGTTATAGTCGTTAAACCCGTTTAACAGATTAATTTTGGTGTCGAACTGGAGTCGTGATATTGAAGCGTTGACTTTACATAATTATATGTTACAAAGCTCAGTCGGTAATCAGTAAGCGAAGTGATCTTTGTAACATATAATTACGTAAAGTCAACGCTTAACTGGTGACCCCGACGTGATCCTGAGACTCGTTTAGACGAGCTACTGTACTAGCCTACTCGCCACAATATTCAAGTTCGGCCTAAAAATATCATCACGAGTCAGTTTTTAAAAATAGTGCAAGAGGTTAATACCACATAGTTCTTAGTGTCGCTTACCAGCAGGAACATATCCTTCGTGAATAAAAAAAACGAAACGAGAGATTAAATGCATCAATTTGACATAGTGCGTGCATTGGCCATTGTTTACAGTTCAATTATAATATTATCCTTAATGATAGAAATTAGTCACAAAATTTTAATAGTGTTAATGTTCAGTCAAAAAGTATTAAGACGGTCAATACTTGTGTTTTTATTATCGATTAAGCGCCTTTACACAACATAAAGAAGGAATTTGATAAACACAAAATTACTGATATTGTGTGAGATTCATACCTTTATATTTCATTATCTGTCCTAGATCTATTGCAAATTTTCACAAACTGATTATTAACACAATATCTAAAGTTAGCAGACTTTGCTATTTACCATAATTTTACATAGACTCTTCGTAAAACTAATTAAGAACTGAAATGCACAAATTATGAATTCAAATTATTCACCATAAGGATGCTAGAAAATAATGCATAGAAACTAATCTTACCAGTTAGAGAAATAATATTTTAGTATATAGTTTATTTTCATGACTGGTGTAAATGCCGCTAATCGAAAAGCTATTTCTAATTATATTAATGAATAGATTTACGTAAGGTTGATGACTAGATTAACATATAAAACTAAAATTTAAAAAAATGGGCTTTTCGACGTATATGTAATTAGAACTGCTTCGATCTTAAATTTACCAGCACTTAGTATCGCAGAAGTCACGTTAAATCACAATTGAAAACTAAAATTATAGAATTAGGTATATATAGAATAACTGAAATATAGGTACAAATTGAATTTACGAGAATCTCTTAAAAAAATGGCCGTTATAACTTTAACCGTTGAATCGTTCAAAATAAATGACATTAAATAGTATTGTAATGTATTCATTGTTGATATATTTTTGATACCATGATAAATTTTTATCCAAAAAATCTCAAACATGTTTAATATAATATCGCTAAGTTTACAGAACACGGCGTTTTGAAATAAAATTCAATAAAAAGCTCCGTATACTAGATCAGACTAGATTTTTTTATTGTTTACGGCAACACCGCTTTATACTTGTTTATGCAAAACAGAATTTATTAGAGATCAGTGAAGTCATTACCACGGCCTGAAAAGGAAACCATGAAAAGATGGTTCGTAAATCTACCGTAAACACTTTTCAACACGATTTTATGTTTACGAGATGTGATCGTTCGAAGGTATTAATTAAACTAACATTCTCGAATAGTTATAAATAACTTATAATATGAAACTGTCGATGTGTTCGACCTTGCCATAATATCATAACATAGATTGAACCATTATTATTTAAAGCCATGACACTAATTAATCAATAGCACATTTAATTTTAACGTGCCAAAATCATTTGGCTTTTAGATTGTAGTTTTTAATGAAATTAATACTCCTTAAAATGTTTACCCATCTATTTCCATTTTGCAATAAAAAAACCACGTATTTGCAAAAGTTTGTTATTTTAACAATAATAGAAACCTTCAAATTGGTTTAACATTTAGCCCTCTGCGGACGAGTGTTGGCAGATAGCTTATTTACCGTTGCGAACGCGTATTTGCATATAGCAGTCCGATTCTCGGCTACGACTAGCGTACGTTTGTTGTTCTAAACGATAAGATACGCTTGGTAAGCCTAAAAAATCAAGTTACCTCTGTTAAAGTCTTATTTTCCTTATAACGTAAACTTATGATGCAAAGACCAGGGCAGGGTTTGAATGAATTTTGGTTTGTTGGGTTAGTATCACTATAAGACAAACCTGCAACATTTTCTACATATTTTATAACATCGTACATACAATGGTAAAATAAAGAAGGATAGTCGATGCTATTTTATTGCTATTGACTATTGTGCTATTTTTTCGGCTAAACCGACCTTGTATGTGGGTGATCGTTTTTAAATATACCCCACGAAGCAAGAATATGAAACGTCTCATATGTAAATAGGTCTAAATTTGTTTGTTTATGATTTGAATAGATTTTATAAAAAAAACCTATTTAACTGAAACTATAATTTTTAGACGTGAACACGCGACGTGAATATTTTGTTTACTGCGCGCTTAAAAACCTCTCATCCACAGCGACGCTCGCAAGTCGAGTGGCTCCGTCCGCAAAGGGTTAAAATAAAATGTTGTAATTTGATTTAATTTTGTAACTAAATATGTAGTACTAGAAAGCAAATATAATAAACTAATATTTTTGTTATCATAAAATTTAAATTTATGCACTCTGAAATAACTGGACTGTAATCTTATAAATTAAAGTTATTAATTTATTTCACTGGACACGCTTATGTTTTAATATAAAATGTAAAAGATATGCTTATATTTTATTATCCTCCCTTTCGTATTTACTTTTTAAAAATAGAAGAAATGTTAGGTTATCTACTGGTAGCTAATTAAAAATAAATAATGATTTTTCGTATTAACTTCAAATCCGTTGTATAGTTTTACCTGTCACAAATATTGAATTTAATTAAAATACTGGTCAATAAAAATCTAAATTATTTACTGATTTTTATTCGAACTTCTTATAAACGTTACCTTTTTTATATAAATATTCACATGCAGCTTTCACATACTTCTTTTAAGGGCACCAAATGTGGTATTTAGAAGAAAAAACTAATCAATTGTGTAAATATTAAGCACCACTATTACACAGTTACATGTATGCTTTTTGCAATACAGAGAGGTATTTAAGCGTTGGTACTGTCGATGGAGGAAGTCTTACTATTAACAAAGCCGTAGTTTCGTTACTACACATTTACTATCATCTTTATCCTCAATATTCCTCTATTTTAGTAGCCATGAAAACCATATCATCCACTTTGTAAAGAGCCTATACTATTACTTGTAAACTATTAAAGAAAAAAAAACCTCTTTTAATAGTTTGGTTCAAGATGTAGCTCATTAAACTAGAACTAACGATTAATCAATACTAAATTTCATCCAGAAACTCAAAATAGTAAAAAAGAAATATTGTAAAAAGTGTATGTTCACAAAGGTTTTTGTCCTAATATCGAAGAATTGTTATTTTTATCGTAGGATATAACGTGCCAAACTATTTTGCTTTAATCGAATTACAAAATGTAATAAAATATCCTGTTTAATAAAAAAAGACTGGGAAAATTATGTAAGAAGCGGTTTCTTATATTGTGTCAACTCGTAACAATCGTATTCCTTTGTTAGTCGTCAGCGCGGCGTCGCGACAAAGATTTAACGGAAGCTTTAACAAAAGCTCGGCAGCCGTTTGTTGTTTTTGAACAAAGAAATTCGAATTTTGTTTTGATTGTTCGATACGAAAAGCGGAGACCCGGCACTTGTCTATCATATTGTCGAATCACAGTAGAAAATCTATTTAACAATGTACAAAGTAACATGTGTTATCAAATAGTTTCATGTAGACATTTTTAACAGCTTTAATGTTACTCACATTTCAATGACCAAGCCGAATTCTGTACAAAATTTTATTATATTTCTACATTATATACCTTAAATTTATATCTGTTATTCACATTTTCAAATATACATTCGTTTCTTGTATTCATGTAAATAAAA
>DWQX01004727.1:0-14413 GCA_018245475.1 Pharmacophagus antenor
ATATATATATATATATATATGCTTGGAGTTATTATGTAAATCCTTGAAATCTGCATTGTTTGTTATCCATCATGTGGGCGTCCAATAGTTGATGATATGGTGATAATGGTATACCTTATTTCGTAAATCGTAAGTCTACAACCGTACTTATGATTATTAAATAGTAGGAGGAATTTTCCACTCTATCTCGTTACTGTAACTAATAATGAAATATTGATAATTTATACGTACGTTTCATAGGATAGGGCCGCTGTTGTGGTGTTTCATTAACAAATGCGGGTTCTTTGTCTGAAAGGTGTTTACCGTTTTTATAGGAAGTAAAAAAATTAAATAAAAATAATTAAAATAGATAAATTATTAATTTTAAAGAGTCCACTATTTTTAACCGAAGGTGATTTCTGATACGAAACATATTTTCTTTCTACTTTTAATGATTTTTTTTATTGGAAAAATTAAATCGTGTGAGTGGAAAAACAGGAAAAGTAACAATAAAGATGAAGCTAAACTTCCTCTATTGTAAATATTTTTTTTATTATAAAGCATCGAATTTTTCTCGAACGACGGCTATGGCACTGGTTATAAAATTGTATATAATAAGAGTTTATGAATATTTTGTGTGTCTAATACTATCCGATGTAGCGAGATCATTGTCGTCCACAGTGCAAGGTTTCTCGCCAACTATTTCCCGCTTACATTTACAGCCCGTCAATAAGAATTTTCGTAGGTTTAATTATTAGATTGTAACTAAAAATACATATACATACTTATTTGTTCATAACCACCAGGAGCATCTGTAAAAAGAATAAATATCTTTTAAAATATTACCGAACTAAACAACAAGTAAAAAATTGTACCGTTTTTCGTTAAAATAAAATTTCAACCTGTTTATTTCCTATTTAAAATAATAGTAACTGCAGTGTATTGGTCCGCGGCTTTGTTCGTACAAAAATATTGCATAAACGTGATAGTTTTAGGTGTTGTTTTCACCTGCTTGTGACTCCGAAACCATTTCATCTGTCGGTGATTAGCGAGCTCTCACAATTAATATTATACATTCGTGTATAATAATATTTGTAATTCACAAGTTATTTATTATTAATAATTAAGACATTTTTGAGCGCTTCCGATAGTCTCTGATGGTCGTTGTATAATATAAAAAGAGTTTCGGACTTATGAGGGGTTAAAGATGTGTGTGTGTGAGGAGATTTAGGGGAACTAAAGTCACCGCCTTAGCCCCAAGGATTGGTATTCTAAAGTGGCAATAGGCGGTAAGGTCCTCGAGTGGCGGCCACGTGCCGGTAGATGCAATATAGGTAGATTCTCCACAAGGTAGGCCGACGGCCTGATGAAAATCGGGGAAAGCCGTTGGATGCGGTCAGGACAGGACCGATCGGTCTCGATATCTTTGGGGCAGGCCTGTGTCCAGCAATAGGCGTCTATCGACTAATAATGATGATCAAGCCATTACGATATGTTTTACTTTTAAACTAAATTGAAATGAAATTTAAAAAAAATTATTAATGAAAAAGTCAATTTATGTTTAAGTGTTTAACTAAATTTCTTCAAAAGTATTATTTATTTATGACGTGTTGCATTTTTTTAAGTTATTTCTGGTTGTGAATCCACAACATATAAATTAAAATAATACTACTTACAATTTCCTGGATGACCGTTGTATAGTTGGTCTGGAACAAAAAATTATTATTTGTTTTATAGATTGTTAAAATAAGATTGTGCATAAAATTTTTTCATGAACAACATTTGTTTGGACATACCTCCAATAGGGTTATAATCCACTACGCGAACTGAAAAGTAAAATAAATCGAATCGTGAATATTACGCTACTACTTTAATAAAAAATGTCAAAGAATTCTAAAATATGTTTGATAAGTGGTAATACCTCGTTCGGTAATAATAAATAAACATTAGCTTTAGATAACACCGATATAATATTGGTTTTTAATCTGGACATTTTTATTTCTATATTTACACTAATATCGTAATATTACTTATAAAAAGATCGTTAACGACATCTTTTACATATACTATATAGTCATGAAAAAAGATGTTCATTATTTTTTAATGACATGGATGTAATAAACAATAAATAAGATTTAGCCTCTGACTAAATACTGGTGGTTTGGTATTTTTACCAGAATAAAGCCTTTATGTAGGGATTAATACTTGACGAACAGGTACATCAGCGAAATAAAAGCTAAAGTTTACCCCATTTAGTAAATATTGACAGTGAATATGTTTATACTTTTTTTTAACATTATATTTTTGTTATTATTGTTTTTATTTTAAAGCACCTCCCAACCAATTATTAATCGGAAGAATAATGGTTTGGTTTTGGTTAATTTTGTTATTAGTAATAAAATTTAAAAGACCATATACCTTTTTCACAGTTAGCCACGGCCACTACAACCAAAAGAAAAATCTGCAAAATAATAGCTCCCATGTTTACGAATAAATATCTGCCAGTGTTTATTAACAAGTTCGGACACTAACTATTTCATATGGACGCAATTGTTGCGAAATTTATCGAATGATAAGATAAATTAAATGAATTATAATATAATTATATAAAATAAATGAAGCACCAATGACACGTTTTACTGTAAATATGCATCTGAAAATATTAATAAAAATATTCTTTTTCTTGTAACGGAAAAATTAAACGAGAAATTATTTAATGCTATTTACCAGCCAGCAGTGGGCTAGCATGTTCTTGACTCTCTAGTAAGATGGTCCAGAATACTAACATTGGAAACATAAAATGGGCTGTTCAATTTAAGTTATTATAAATAAAACAGTTCAGTTAACATTTGAGCACATATTAATAATATAAATTACTTATTTTTACATACCACGACGATTGTCATCGTATTAGAAAAACGCAGATTACTAATTCGGCACAAAAATAATAATATACTGAGCGATGACACACTGAGCGATAGATTTTATAATGAGGAAAAGTATCTCGACACTCAAACCGCAAGTCATTTGTAGGTAAGTCTTAACAGCATTAACAAACACACATTTTTTGGCTCCTTCATTTACTTAAGTCAATATTACGTTATCGAATTAACTACTTCTGTTATTATTCTGAGAATTTTATTTTAAAAACAAACGCTACTCTTAGAATTGGTTGGCTCTGAGGAGGTAAAAATAAGTTTACATAAAAATATTCGTTCACATTTAGATAATAAACATCATCATGTTTCTCATCACGTGTCATCATACGTCACTGAACTTTAAGTATAATGACAGCCGATGAATGTGGAGTTCTGTTGATGTTATAACGGATGATCATTATTGATAAGAAAATAAAATAGAGATAACACTGATTGTGTTAGATGACAAAAATTGAATGTTGCGTTATCAAGACTATTTAAAAAAACTTGTGTACTTTCTAATTTGAAATTCAAAGTCTGTTTACGTTGGGGAAACAATTTATTTTTATTATCATATAATGTGTACTCTTTGCTGGGGACCAACACCGACAGCTTCCGTAGCGAAGTGTTTTACCACTTGCCTTGTAATATGGAGGTTTCAGGTTCGATTCAAGGCCAAAAATGTAATTTTTTTTTTAAATATAATTTATTGATCTAAGCGTTCCTATGCGAAACTCAATGAATCAAGAAAACCAATTCTGTTTGACATTTTGACATAGCGCAATATAATTAAGATACGTTTTTAGCGCTTTTTTAATAAATCCAATAATGTGCTCTTGTTAACGCTGTGTAATATCCTAAACGGTTGTTACTATTGAGCTCTGTTTTGGTCAGATTCTCGTAACTAGAGTCCTATCGTTAATTATTAATGAAATTGAGTAAGCACTTACTATCTTGAGACTTGCCTCAAAATAATTACCGCTTCAAAGTAAGCTACGAATAGGAGTAAAAATTATTATCAGCCGAAGATCTTTCTCGTCTCGTTGCTATGTTGTAAAATTACTTATTACTATCTTACGTCTTAATTCAGAAAGTTTTTTTCAACTATGTAAAAATTCAGGTGATGGTGTGGCAAACATATTTCATATTAAAGTAGAATTAAACTAATTAGGAAACTGAGTTTTTGTTCAAAAGTATTAAATTAAACAGATAAGTCGACCATTTACAATAAGTAATCTCTTTCCATTGCTGGGTTGATTACATTTGCGAAAATAAGACATGACCTAAAATAAATTTAATACAATTTATGGCATCAGTGTTTGCTTTTTTCATGATTCAGCTATGATCTGTATTTAAGAGCCAATTAGGCTTGTTACTTTATTGCATGTGATTCATTACATGGCTGTTTGAACCCACCACGTTATTACACTGGAAGTGTCGAGGAACGTTTATATTTTAAAGTTCGAGTTTTCAATTTAATAAAGTACTGTTATTATGGTTTTTATTACAGACATAAACGTAAAAAACCTGTTTTAAGCTTACAACTTCCGAACAGCAAAACCTTATCCTGTCTAGAGGAATCACTTAAAGTCGTTTCAATATTCTCCTCATGTTATTGCTTCATCTTCACAAGAAAACTGTCATGTTAGAATCCGTTATACGATTATTGCCTTTTTATTTTTTTCCTTCACCAATTGTTTATTTGTGATTATTCCAAAGGTCTTATAAATAAATAATTAATTATTTAATAATATAGTTTATTTCATCGAAGTATTACAATAATAATTTCAAAGTCAAATAATTATTAATTACACAAACATTTATTTCTGAAAAAAGCTGAGAGAGGCTTAACATCTTTGAACCGTTGTGAGTAGAACTTAGGACGTAAATATTTACTTTCCACCACGGAGGAGAGAAGACGGATCTGAAACAAAAAAGCAAAATTTTAAAAGCACAATTTTGAAACTCTTGCAATAGAAAGGCATGGTGATTTGTAGCTTTACGAATTTCTGGGCCTGCACTGCACGATTGCAATTTCTACTATATAGTACAACTAACGCCTCTCTGTACAAATAAATGGTATAGGTATAAATTTAAAAAAATGGAAACTTCGTCTTGTTACATCCGAGTTGCTTATGTTAAATAACCAAATTGGTAAATAATATTACGGTCCTCATGACGCTAGACAGGTGCCGAAGCCACTGTTTGCTTGTCAGTGGCATTAAGCACGCTGGCGACTCCGGAGGAACTAATCATAACTTTTTTGAATACTACATACCAATTGGCATAAATTCGACTGGAAAATTGTCTCAAAATTAAATGGTTCTTGGGAGAATGTAACGACATTGTAGATATGTTTTTAATAAATTCAGCAGATCTTCATGGCGACAATTGATATACATTATTTTTTTATTACCGCTTGCGGAGTTGGGCTACAATAATTTCAGTAGTGGCCGTACTTACATGGCTTGCCGGGGTAAGGCCTGTTCTGGTTGTTTCCGAAGTCAACTAAGGCGGGTCCGGTACCTGAGAAGTCAACAAATGATTGAACAAGTTTGTTAAGTAAACTGTTTACTATTATTAAATACTTATTAGTAAAAAATTTTTATTGTGCTATAATTTTAATGCAGAATTTTGTAACAGACACATCAATGTATCATCTGTAAAGACGATAGTTATTATCGGCGGTAAATAATTATTTAGCTGAATTAAATTGCTTCAGATTTTTTATTTAGATTTAGATAATTAAGCTTTAAGGCCTAAAGCGTACAAATGCCTTATCTCATGGGTGATTTCTTCTTACAGTAAAGACGGTTCCATATAACAGAACCACTACAAGACCACAACGTCGAAACCAATTAACCACGATATTACAATAGGTTCATTACTACTACTATTTTAACATTCATTTTAGAGACAGGTAGGGTTAGGTCGGTTTGGAAAACATCATAGACAAAATATCTTTGTAGATAACTATATAACGCCATCTGGTCGCGGCTGGTGTCACTATAGTAGTTAACAAGTTAAGTTCACATGTAACGCCTGTTAAGTTTCGCCAACGCAAAATCAAATATGAAGAGAGTTCAGATGACGAGCACCAACGCTAACTAACGCGCGTTGCGTGACTGCTCGTCAATCTAGATCTGTAGAACTTAGAAAATGGACGTGCGAGGCCATATTATATTGTAGTTATTGCATATTATATTGTATTTAATACATAGAAAAATATGGTAAAAGGAAACGGACCCATTGGGTTCAGTCAATTCTATATATTGACCTACATTGACGCACAATAGCCGGCGTCTAGAAAATTTTTCTCTGAGCGCTGTGTAAATGCGCGCATATAAACGCTTGTGAGATAAATACTCGTATTATGAGATCAAAATTTTGCCTCGTGAAACTAGCCTTATAATTTTCAAATCTGCTTACTTTTTCAAAAATTATTCAAAATCTTACAGAGGATGTTATAATTCAGAATGAAAGTCTAAAATACACTAAAAAAAATACTTACTTATTTGTTCATATTTATTGGGAGCTGAAAAAATAAAATAATTTTGAGATACATAACTAGACATCTTTGATTTATTCAATTTATTAAATTTAAAATTTATTTTGGGTGCCTTTAACATTTTTATTTGATTAAATAATATAATACTTACGTATAAATAATCAATACTTACGGTTGCTAGGTCTGTAGAAAGCTTGGTCAACGATGACTGAAAAATAAAATAATTATAACATTATAAAGTAGTTTTGGAAAAATGTAAATAAACACTGTATATATTCTGCACTAGAAACCCACGCCTTAACAAGAAAAAATATTCTCTTAGCGCTTACAAATAATCGTTTTATTCTATGTACAAAAATTTTCATTCGATATTTATAAATGATGTTAGACATAATTGACTTATAGTTTCTTCCTGTACTTGCTTGTACTGTATATTAATTTCACGGATAAGTTTCATTTATGTGAATAGATATAAAAGAATTTTCTTGTTAATTTACCAAAACTCTTTACGATAGAGCGTATATGTAATCAGTTAGTATATTGTAATTTTTAGAATCAATAGCGGTAATGAGCGTCGCTAAAGAATGTATTGTTTTATATTGAACCGAATAAAACTATCCAGTAATATTTTATGTTTGTACTGACTAGTATTAGATTTATTAAAGCATAAGCTGTTATATACTTACATCCTTCGGGATTGTTGAGTCCATCTGAAATTGTTACGATATTAGTTACCTCAATTCGGATGTTATTGCTAAAGTAAGGCGTTTAGTTATTTATAGCTATATACAAGCTTAGGTGCATAGAAAGAAATATAATTAGCAACAAGGAAATACTGCGAAACTACAGTAGGAAATAACATATAATTAATTACATTGTGTTGTTATGTCATACTGACTTTATTAATCAAAGCATTTATATCAGGTACTTAAAATGTTTTTCGTTTTTCGTGGTGGGTAAAATAAGTACAAATTAGATAAACATTACAAACATTAATTCGTGAATTCACCTATCGCATACATAAATGCGTAAAAAAGGCACTTTTTTAAAACGCAAAGTTCGCGGAAGCAATAACAGAATAATAGATTGGACACGATCGCTGCTGCCTGTTGCACGTGTGCCCGAAAACATTTTGTTGTCTTATTCTTAGTCTGATTATATTTATTAAAGTACTCTACTTCTAAGAGCAATTCACATTTCTGTTGCATGAAACAAATAAAAAAAATAACGTCAAAAATTGTCGCCGATTTTCGCTTTTTTGAATATAATTTACGAAATCGGATCAGACTGCGATTTAGTGATATTAACATTAATTACGCTGTACATGACTTGTAAATACGAACTGACTACAACAATTTGTGCATGAATGAGGTCATCGTTTAGACCAGTTCGCAAATATTGCGCCGTCAAGCGGATCTGGTATTTTTGTACAGCTACAAAGAACAAAAGGTTATCTACTTAGTCGTCACTTTACAGAAGAGTATTTTTATTATTTAATAAATTGTTTAAAAATACAGAGGTATTATTCTATTGAGGAATACTTATAAATAATTATTAAACTACTAATAATGGAAACCTAAATTAGCCTCAGGCCACTTAATGTAATTATGATTTTGCTTAAATTCATATATAAATGAGATGACGTTTTTTTCCTACGTAGCCGATGTTTTATTATTATCTATATTGAATGAACATACCTGATGGATTATTATCCACAACATGAACTGCAATGAAATGGATAAATATACGTTATACGGAAAGATAAAAACATGAAGAAAACCAATTACATTTTAAATAACAATAACGATTTTTGAGTTGAAAATGTTCATTACAATTTACTTGATGTTTTCGAGTTTTAAAACATAATGAAGTTGCATCATTATTATAATTATTAAAGGTATAGAAAATCCATCATGACTTTTTATGCAGAGTATATTTTAATTTCGATGACTCCGATTGATGAATGTAAAATGCTGCTGTTATTATTGTTTTTAATTTGAAAGATTGGACGTACGTTATATAATTTTACTATGATTTTTATTTAATATTCACTTTATTTTTCGGATACATCGTGTAAAGAAAAAATAAATAAAAAAATCTGAAATAAACAAAATGTTTACGAACCTTCCGAAGGGTTGTGGTCTACCACATGTACTGTAATAAAAATATTAAAAGTTAAACGCTTTAAAGATTTGGAAAAAACTCGTTCCGGCAACAGTCATTCTGATTTGTTATATTTTACTTAATAAACTTTCAATTTATATTTCTTAACGCACGCCATCGTTGGTGGATTAGTTTCTCAAAAAACTTAATAAACAAAATGTATTTTAAAAAGGGAAACATTTAATTATTTTTTACAGAATTTTCGTTTCGATATCCTTTAAAAAAATATTGATCAAATTTAGACGCAATGTACGAACCTTCAGATGGATTGTGGTCGACCACGTTTACTGTAATAAAAATTAATGTTAAATGTAAAAAAATACAAAATTTCGTATTCATCTTATGGTACTTATTTACTTCGATTGTTTAGTAATATTTTGTTTTATTCATTTATGTAATAATATTTAATAACGTTTTTCTGCGATGAAAATTTTAAATATATTAAGATCTGTTTCGATGAAAATTTAAATCAATCATTTAAACTTTAAACTATAACAAATTTAAAACCCGATTTACGAACCTTCCGATGGATTGTGATCTACCACGTTTACTGTAATAAAAATAAATGTTAAATGTAATTAATAACATAAACATAAGCTTATTACACCTTTATATAAAGATGTGGTTACTATGCATGTACCTTTTTAAATTTAAATATTTAAAAACAAGATGTACGTATATTATGGCATAATTTTTAAATATTTGATGGTGACTCAAAAGTCCATATTTAGTTAAATTGGACTATTAAAGTTTAACGCAATTTACGAACCTTCAGATGGATTACGATCTACCACGTTCACTGTAATAAAAGCATAATTTTTAAAATTGTTGTATTTATAAATAAAAATAAAATTGGCAATATGCAATAAATTTATAAATTAAAACTTTTACTGCGTTACTCCTAGAAAATAGTAATAATATATATCGGCAAATAATACTTTAAATAATTTTTTTTGTGGTGACAGTCTTTCATATACAAAACTGACTACGTAAAAAAGTCTAGTAGTTTAATCAGTCCCAAATATCGTAAGCGCAATTTCCAAACATTCAATGTGATTGTCATTATCTATTACGTTTATTGTAAAGAAAAAAATGTATAGGATATATTTGATAGTCTTTCGCTTTTCGTTTTAAACAACGTCGGTATAAACTGGGTGCATTATGATTAAATATTATAATACCTTATATAATTTTTATTAAACATCTGTTTTATTAAAGGTTTTAAACATTTTTTTTCATTTGGTTCTTAAAGTGTTTTAAAGTGTCTATAAATAATGAAAAGAATAACGCGTACCTGCAGTACCATTGTAACCTGTAACGTAATGAATATAGGAATGTATTTTGATTGATTAGGTAAAATTTTGAAATAAATCAATCGTATGTTTACATGTTCAATTATGGTAATTGTTTTTACGATCAAATACTGTAATTTTTATAATAACTTATGTTATAGGGTACATTCCTGTTTTTGTGTCATTATTAAGTAATACAATACTTTAAATGATGTGCAAATGTTGGTATTTGAATGTATTTTTATAAAAAAATAAAAGTTTACTTCAATTTCTGTAGCAGTGTACATCATCGCTGAAAATAGTCTGTAACTTTTATAAATTGAGAATTTTTACGTAATTTAGAACGTACCTGATGTTGAATTTTGGTTTGCGATGATTACTGAAATTAAAGAGTTATTCTGAGATATTGATAGACAATGTGAATCACATTAACACTTTGATGTTTGAAAATACGGTAATTCATAGAATGAGTAACATTAATCATTACATTATATTAGAATTAGAAGTTAAACGTACCTGCGGTTAAATTGAGTTCAGTGACGTCAACTGTAAATACATAAATATTTGTTTGTTGTGAATAACAATTGGAGATTGTGAATTACAAAGGAAGACGTTATTGTCTAATGCAAAAATGTTTCATTTCAAAACTTTGGTTAGTTGTGCATAGTAGCAGTAAATTATTTCAATTAAAATTGAAAAAAAAGAAAACAATCTTATGCATTTATTAAACTAAACTTAGACGAAAGTTAATTTGTTTCAACCGGAAATATGCACCTAATCATTTTGTCCAAATTGTATATTATATTGATATAAATATTTGTTGAGTTTTCACATCGGCATATTACTGTTTTTGTGAGTTAAAAAAAATTTAAAGAGGAGAAGGTAATTTTTAATGATAGTCCATTCGACGTACCTGGCCATGGATACCATGAAACGCTTTGATTGCCATTGATTACTGTAATTAAAACAGTTATAAATATATATTTCAATTAAAAAAAAAGATATAATAAAGAAGATTGTAGATATTTTAAAACTTTTAAAAATTTCTACATGAGCTTAAGATTGCTATTAACATAAATGTATGTTTTTTAAACAAATTATTAATCGTGACTTAACATACCTTCAGTAGTATTGTTGTTAACAATATCAACTGAAATAAAATATTGCAGTGAGAAGTCATTTAAAAAAAGATCCGTGTTATGGATGCTAATTTTTTAATAGTAAAATATGTTACGACAATTGCTCGTTCGTATTATTGGAAGTACACACGTTTGTGGTTAGATACAACGACATGGAATATTTGATAATAAATTAAATTAATTTTTGACCCTACTGCAGAAGGTTTGATTGCTATTGCACATTATAAGAAAATATGAAGATATTATCGCAGTAATATAATAGCCGAACACGTATATCGAGTGGTAGAGAGTGCCTCAAAATATTAACACTTTGAAGTCCGGAGATATTAAAGTGGTGTCGTTTTGTTACGAGTGAAAACTAACAGATGAACAAATCCTGCTGTCTTCCGGCCAAAAACCGATAAAAACACCTTAATTTGTGCCTTTCGTTTTTTTTATAATATATGACTTAATCGTTTAAATGTCTTTTTTTATTATCCTTTGATTTCCAAAAGTTCATGAAAATTTAGCTGAAATAAGCGGACGTCGAAGAGTTAAGTCTTTTTTCGAGTGTTGTCAGAAAACTTTATATAATAAATAGTTTCTATTTTATAATAAAATAATTAACTTTGATTTATAGGCAGTCATATAAAATTATACAATCTTATAAAACACCTGTAGATCTCACATCTGATTATATGAAACAGTTAATAAATATATACAAAATACATATTTAATGCATACACACGTTCAGCCGAGTTAATTATCCTCATCTTATTGTTACCCTCTCTGACGAGTTATATGTTGGAAGTTAAGTTAAGGCAAAATTTATGTATTGTAATATAGTTATTTTAGTAAACTGAAAAAAAAAATTGCGCTTACGATATTAGGGATGCGGAAAGATTTTAATCAGAATGTTTGGCATTCAAATGTTAACAAATTTATGTGAAAATATATAACGTTTATGCAGTATTTTTTTCAATGAAATGATAAGCTTCTCTTTAATTGGCAGGAAGCCTAATATTAAATAAAAACATTTGGAGAAAAAAATAAAATTATCGAATTTAGTTGACAGTGTTTTTATATTACCTTTTGTCAACATAAAATTTTCTTTTGTTTTCATAATATCATAAAAACCGATATTATCAATTAATACATAATTAAACGTCCATCGATTAAAGCACCAAAGAAGAATAAATATAAGCATCCATTAAAGCTCCAGAAAAGATTTAAAAGTTGTATTCTATTATAATTAAAGTCGTCCACCACCAAAAAACAGAAACAGGAAACATTAAATAATAAATACCTCTTTGTGCTCCGGCAAGGGCTACTAAAGCCAATAAAACAACCTGAGAAATAGTAATGATAAGCATAATTATAAATAAATAGGTGTAAACAAAAACCCGTGGAAGTGAAGACTGGATACGTTACTAAAACAGTAAGGTTACATAAACAAAAAAAAAGATAAACGGATAACAAGTAAGTCTCGGTTATCTCGAGATAACATTGTTTCGCTGAAAGCTGTGAGTAGACAAAAACTTATTCCAACAAATAAGTAGAATTATTGTTTTAGGTCGAGCCTATTTATATAACCTTAACAAATGGTTTACTTTAGTTTATATAGTGTAATAAATATTGCATCCACCTTAATCAAATAATTATTTAAACTGTCATTACATATTTTTTATTTCCATACTTATATACAAAATGTTATTATAATGGTTACAATTTGAACTTAATATTTACATTAAGTCAAATTGTAATTGAATATCAATAATATATAGATTGCGTCTAATAGATATGCCTGATGCATACATTAACAATGAAACTTTAAACATTTAAAAAAAATAGCCTGATTGAATATGTATATATTGTCTCTATTTATATTGTAAAGACTAAATTAAAATAATCCATAAAATAATATGTTTACATACCACAGCGGTTCTCATATTGTGTTATTGAAAACAAATATAGCGCTGTTAAAACACCCGATAACTGTGATGTGATTTATTTTGCTCATTCGTCTTTTATAAATGTCCACTTAACCTCCGCGCCTCCCGCCCCGTGCTGACGTCCGCAGTCAATATTAGGCAACTTACAAGTAAATATTTCTAGAATTGATCAAATAATATTTTTCCTGTTCAATCTTTGGCTTTTTGGTATTCATCTTGAGTACAGCGAAGTGATCATGTTATATGTAATTGAAGTTTACTTATAAGTAATTTAGGCGATCAAGTTTACACAAACAAAGTTACCCTTTATTCCTCTTTCATTTATACGTGTTAAACTTTTTATGAGTTGTGGACTAACACTTGATTTTAATTTCATATGATGATAAATGAGAATGAGGCCGTAGATAATTAAGCGTGCTCGTCTAGAATACTCTGGCTTTTACGTGGCCACGCGGGTTCGAAATTATTGTACCTACATCGTAACTTATGTAGTTTCGGTATCGAATCCGGGACCTCTGTATAACAAGGCAAGTGGTAAATCACGACGCCACGGAGGCAATTGAATTACTTCTCGGGCATTTCGCTAAGGTTAAAGTGTCATATGTGTGACAAGACGATGTAACTTATTTCTTTCTCTTCCTGATCTTTTTACATCTTTACGATAAAATAAATGCTTTTTAATATATTATTATTCGATAAGCTATGAAGATTCATACAAACATAATTTACCTTACTATTATATTTATAAAATTTGTCACACAAAATAATGAAGAAAAATAGGGCTTAGGACAAACGAAATATGTCATTAAACACCGTTGATGTTATTTTAAATAAATAAGGCCTTCACAACAGACCATGAATGTTGCTTGTTTTTGTACAATAGTGAACTGCAGTCAGTAACAGTACCCCTACATAGGTGCAAAATCCCATGATACCCAATTTAATCAATGTAGTGCTCTAAAAATAATAAAACAATTTATTTTTCAATGCATGCGCAATAAACATATTTTTACATAAATACTGAGACGCATTAAGAACGTATGTATGACTGTCCAAATTTTTTCAATGCAGCTAGCAAATAGCCTTGGACAACTGTTTGCATTGGTCGTTGTAATTTATTCTACATTGATTAGTTTGTTAAAAGACAGCCTAATAGAGTAAGTGCTTACCGCAAATACTGAGATTGTTTAATTTTTCAAACGTAACAGTCGATGCCTTTGGAAAAAACGTAAATTGTAATTTATGTATCTTTCAATTATATAGCGATTATCAATATTTCTAATTATACTATTTAACTATTCAAGCGCTAATTAGTTAAATGGTTAGGATAATTTAAATATAGCCTGCGTAGTGGATCATGGTATTGACCATACATTAATAATAGTATGTAATGATATATCTTGGCTTTTAATTTATAAAAAAAGATATTGTGTAGTGGCAGACGGAAAATGAAATGGACTGTTAATATATATATATATATATA
>DWQX01004728.1:0-14408 GCA_018245475.1 Pharmacophagus antenor
TCATGGCATCCATGACCCGCGGCAAAGAGAGGTCCGGCCCGACCAAGGTCTCAACAGCACGGCGCTGCTCCGACCAGATTTTTCCATAAACCTGCCTCAACTTATTATTTGGAGCATTGATCAGAAGATAATCCTTATTATATTTATATCCGCTATTTCTGCCTTCCAATAACGTTCGACAATAAAGTTGGACAAATAAATAAAACAAATAGATGAACTAATTATGTAAAAATGATATTTCCTAAAACGTTTAAAGCGATTTTATTGTATTCCGATTGTGTACAAGACGTATGAGAAAATTTTATCCCTCTTTCATACTTATCCAATACATTTATTTCTATTTTATTCCCCGTGGCGGCGAGTAATAAGGAAATAAAACATACGATATTTCGGATTTTAGAATAGAAAACTTACTCGCATTTAAGGACGGTGCACACATGTAAACGCAAATTTGCATGGATTGAACTAAGTTGATTATAACTGGGAAGCAAGTGACGTTATACAAGGCAGTAGTATCATTCGAGTTACTATGGTAATTTAATAATCGGTGCATATTAAAATAGATTGAATGAATTGTTCGCGAAAGCTTTTTTTGGAAATTGTTACTTCGGTCATCAAAAGAACTGGTATGCACTAATTCAATTAAATCATAAAGAAGATTTTGAGCACAAAGAACATATTTGTGCTATCCCATTTATTATAACTTCCTAATAAATCACGATAGTGAAGGTATCCTAGGTAGTGCTATCTACTTTACTATAATTAACTGATGACTATCCAGTATTTCACCATTTCTTAACAATACATTTTAGAACGATAACTGTAATCAAATATTTTTCCATTGACAAAGATGAAATTAAGATATACAATCAGGCTGCACTAAGTCGGTGGATTAAAACTTTTCATAAAGTTTCTGCTCATGTCTTTGCCGCCGCGTTTTTTAAACTAATCAATAATAAAAGAACTACGTACGAACGTCTTCATCTTGCCTAGTTTCGCCTGTGCTCCGGGCCCTCGCACTTTTAGATATCCCACAACACACCAGTTCCACACCGGACCATCGAATACATCAATTGACGTACAATAAAGCAGGCATGGCCATACGCTATTCTAAGCACACTTTGTATGTGACATTGAAATTTAATGGGCCCATCTCACCATTATCAGGCACATTTTATAGCGCCTACAATCTTACTATTATGTACGGCACAAGCGCAGACGGTCCGCCGCATGAGTTGTCTGACACACCCAGTCAGGTACAACCCGAGTTTGTTTCCTACCGTTCCACAATTTTGTTAAGTAGTTTTTCATTTCCACTGCTTTGCATTTAGATACTTAATATTCTACTTTCTTTTAAATACCCATATCCATTTCAACTGTTTCACTTCTTTAAATACACATTTTCATTCCCACCGTTTCACATTTTTAATACATATTTCAAATTCCACTGTTACAAGTTTTTAAATGCTCATTTCAATTCCAACAAATTTTTTAACTCGATACATAAATTCTAACAGTACCCACAGACTTCTATTTATTTGAGGATATTTGTGTCGAATCTTCTTTCTACTCCTATCCACTTCTAATATTGCGCATCGCGGCAGATTGTCAGTGTAAAAAAGTTAGTGATGAGATATTTTTTTTTTCTTTTTAACTTAGTCTTCAATGTTCAGCTTTAGTGTAAAGAGAAAATCTTTAAAATTCTTTTGTGCAAAAGACGTAATCATCTCTTGACATAAGACTATCAAATTTTATCGAGGGCTCTTAAGTAGGTTGAGATATTTCGTAAAACATTTAAAAGTGTACCCGCCATGTTTAAAGGATCCTTGTTAGTAGGCACTTGACGTCAGAGCTTAGTGAAGACAGTGATGCTCAATCTTTTCAAGAGCCTTCTATAAAATAAAACCGATATTATTAACCGAAGACAAGAATGACTTTCGCAATTTGACGCGTGCCCTGTAACCACGCGTAACTTTTTAATAACTGATCCGACGTTGATGATTCTTTCATATAGGAAAGATTATACCTTGAGGTAAGGTAAAAGCACCCATTACCCCAGTATACCAACATAGGCATCTCTTAACGATGTATCATATATTTCAATTTGATAATAATACTAAAATTATATTTCGGACAAGTAGCAACTAAGTAACCAAGTTATTTAGCGCTAGGTTTACGGACATTATTTTATGGTTATCTTTTCTATGTCATAGTAATTTGATTCGTTAATTTATTCTTATATATCCTGTTATAAGGAAACAATGTAAAAGCAAAGTTGTTATAAATTATTAAAGAAAAAAATTAAAATTTGGCCACTTGTAAATGTAGTGAATTTTTTAATGAACACTGGTGGAACAAAATGACGTGTCTCGTAAACCTAGTGTTACTATGACGTAAAGTAATTATTAACACGTGAAGCTCCACGCCGGTCCCCAGAGCGGCAGGCTTCATGTTCGCGTTGCCGCAGTAGCAGCTTGCGCTGTTGTAACGTGCGTTGCGGCCTTTCCATACTTGACGGTCTGAACGTTTAATTTTGTCGGAATCATTTTTGCTTTGTGAATGTTTTTAAAAAAACAATATAATACTTAATGTATACTGATATAGCCTGATGATGATAATGATGAATATTTAAAGTTATTTAATAAAAAAAAGATAGCCTCTAACCGTGGGATGAATGAATGGCCCGTATATTCGGCGTGGCACTTAAATTAAATTAACATACATATTTAATGCCCAGCAGAGCGAGCGTGTGACAGTTAATCGTATATCATTTCAAACACGGTTATAATATATACGTATAAAAACACGAAGTATATAGATTTTCTTAAACAATCGCGGCATACGTCACCGGTGAATATTCAATACTAAACTCGAAGCTGTGTATCGTTAAGAGAAGAAAGGCCTCTTGTTTGCCCAATGATTCAATACGCTTTCATTTGAAATTTATACGAACAAATAAAACATGAGAACGGGTATGCAGTTTCGTCATTCGCTTGTTACTATTTCATTCACTATCTATGCAAATAAATAAAATGGATGTGTATGTAAATATTAATAGAACGATTGTAAGAACACGATGCTAATGCCAAAAAAATAATTCTTAAAATTTGTTGTCTGTAAGCTTGTTGTAGGTAATCTTCCAAACGGCTGAACCGGTTTAGGTAGAAATTTTACTAGCATATAACTGATGTAATAAATCATGACTTAGTGTTTTTTCGAACCCGTCTGGCTAGCTTTCATAAATACAATCTGCCGCCATAACAACATTGCTGTGTTCCGGGAGTCATGCGTGTGAGAGCCAAAAATATTTCGAGCGAGCACGCTTCACCATTTGCGGCCTCAATGTCACTGAACATCAGATTAAATTTAGGTCAAGTGTTAGATCATTGCCGTAAAAAAAATGCTATTTTTTTATTCAAATTGTTTAATAGACAGATATTGATAACTTGGATGACTTGCCAATTTCCTGTCTTATAAAGCATGTGTTGCTTTTATTGACAATATTTTTATATTACTTATCATTTTACACACATTTTTTAAGGATAAAGATGAGTAAACAAAATATGATGGTTTGGGAACCACTGCTCCGGCGATATGATAAAAGAGAAATATGGTCGTTTCTTCATTACTACCAAATAAGTGATATCTGTTTTTTTTTCGATAGTGTAATGGTTATTAGGAGGTTATTAACCCGCAGTTGAAACAAACATGAACACATTAAAATGAAAAATAATGACTCGAGTCTTAGTGACATGGTTGACTACAACACAAAGTACTATTATAGAAATTTTTAAACATTCATAATATCTTGTATACTATGGAGTAAGGATTGAAAAACAGCAACCATTAGATGTTGCTGGATCTTTTGTCTACCCACACACTTTATCATTCTCGCTTGAATTCATATATACAAAAATGCATATATCGAGAGTTCATCTTATTAGTGTTAAAATAGTAAAAAAGGTGATTACATTCAAACGGTCATATTCATTTTTTTTAAGAAACATCATAAATATATTCTATCACACAAATAAAAAGTGATAACATCAGTCCAGTCGTTGTGAAGCTGCGATGTAACAGACAAAGATACGAACGTTTCTTTAATAGCAGGCGAATAACATTTAACAATGATGCCGTAGATGGTAAAGCGTGCTCGCCTAGAATAAACTGGCTAACAAATTTACGATTGTCGGAACACAGCGATGCTGTTACGTCGGCAGATTGATATTGCCTAGCGAGGCGGGTTCGAAGAAATTTTACCACCATCCAATCCAGCTCATGTTTCACAGTATCAAAAAGTCACGGAGTCAGCTAAGAAGGTGTTATTACATAGTTTTTTCGTCAGAGCTTAATAATGTGATATATTGTAAGGAACATAAATATCATTTGTACATCTGATGTTTATTGAAAGCGACATTGGCATGTGTCACATCACCCGTCTTACATAAGATCAATGAATGGGAGGGAAAGATTCAAATACTATTCGTTCGTACGTATGAGATTGTATTGATTGAATCCCGCATTTTACTGCCATTGAATTCCATATTTTTATTATAAGTTTTCTTCCCTAAGGAATGAATGAATGTATTTTTATGTATACAAATACTCGCGTTTTTGATATCAATTTCTCTTATAAACGTTATATGAATACTACCAGCTTGTAATATTTATTCTATTTATGGCACTAACTGATTCCCGCCAGCTTTCTTTTGAGATTATATCCACAACTGACGTCACCATAGTCATGAAATGTATAAACAACTTAAAAAAATTATTTATTACAAGCATATGAGTGTTTTGTTTCTAATGAACGGAAATTATGACCTGAAAAGTCAATTAAAAGTTGAGAAATAGTCTAACATTTCAAAATTAATAACCAAAAACAATATATAAATTAATGCACATCGAAGAGGCAATCACAGTCTTATATGTAAGGAATTTTGACGTGAATGAAAAATAAAAAAATATTTATCCCTTTTATGAGTATTAGATAACGATGAACAACGGTTAGATCTCGAATATTGACATAATAGAAGCACTAAAAAAGTACATTCTTAAACCATTACACTAATGTGATAACAACTTTATCACTAATTCAAATAGGTCATAAACGTTATTATTTCTGGTAGCGTCAACACAGACACGCCTTAGAGGCTGGGTTTGGCGTAGACCACTTGTGTTCAAACGCAATATCGTTCCTAAGTAAACAAGTAATAAACAATATTACCCCATATTAAATGAATGGTATCCAATTTCTCAATAAAACCGAAAGCATATTGTATTATAGTTTTTCTTTAATATTTTAAAAATAAACTCTGTTTCTTTACAAAATTTTACTATCACTTAATATTAAAATAAATTAACTATGTTCTATGATAATAAAACAACAGTTACTCATACCAGTAGTAAGCAATTATTTAACCATTAGTAAAGCATGTATTAAAGTTTTAATATAATTTTAACGAATTAAGATTACGTAAGTAAATCAAATATTAGTAAACAAAACAAACATAGTGATTGAAATGCATCAAATTATTCCACAGAAATTGTGATCGCTGGTTTTTACTTTGGATTTGGTCCTATATAATCTATATTCAACTATACAAATAGGGAAACATGTCATGTAATTTGTGTTAATATTAATTATTTTTTTTATTACAAAGTTAAGAATTAATTTATTATAAAGATAAGAAATAGAAAAGAAAAACATTCAATTCGATCAACACTATTTTATATTCTTTGTTTGTATTTACCATCGATTCATCGAATTTTTAGTAAAACGAATTTATATGATAGGAAGAGATTTATATAGCGTTATTCGTAGTAACCCTGCTCATTACCTTTTGCAGAGGTCAGACCGAGTTCAGTTCTGTTAAGGTAAAGGTCGGGCATGAAAACGCCGGCGTGTCATGTTTATTGTCGAGCTAAAACTGAAGTGTGTATCTCTCTCTGTCAACATCGAACACAGACATACTAAAATAATACCTTTTTCACCAAAAATCGAATTGACATTTAAATAGATACTGGAAATATAAAATTGTTTACAGATTTAAAAATAATCCATTTTTCAACTCGTAAGTTTTGAAAATTTTCGTCTGTTTAGGGTTATCCTATATAAATTCGACCATTCGGTAACAAGGGTTTTATGGTCGTACTTAAAAAAGGATACTCCCTTTATTACATAGAGAAATTTCTTCTTGTCGTCAAATGTTAGAGCTTTTAATAGAAAACAGTATAAGGATATTTAGTAAACTAAATTAAAAGACTTATACAAAGGGAAAACGTAATTCTTAATATTTTAATTAGTATCCATAAAATTAAAATAGATAGATGCAGTATAGCAGGTACAGTACATAAAACTCGTACAATAAAATCTCGATGCATCAGTGAGCTCGATAAAGGTCGAATATTTAAACGAAAGCCGCAAAACGTTCTGAAATAACCATATGGTGCAAAAATAGCCGAGCAGCGAGTCTGGACGCCATCAACACAGTGAAGCTAAATAAGCGGATAATTGGACAATTTATTCCGCTACAAAGTGCTTTTTAATAGCATTTAAATATTGCGATTAGGTAATAAAATACATTATTAGTCATGGATGCACAATGTAAAACTGATTAATCACGATAAATGAAACATTTTTTTAAGGAATTATAGCCCAAAAACTATGAAACGTTTATTTTGTTGCAGCTATCTGTTGCCAACAGTGATCACTTTCTATCACGTGAACTGTTTGCTAGTTTGTCTACTTAACTTTTAAACCACAATTTGATGATTCCAAATCGGTTTTATATTAAATTGTCTACATACATAACTCTATACGGTGTTGTGTTTTTGTGATTTTAACAATAAAATTTACGTACTTTTTTACTGTACGACGCACAATGTGATTTCCCATGTAAATGAATAAATCTTATTAAAAGACACGAAGAATAAATAATGTAACACGCTTGTGATGTGTAATAAATACATTGATAAAATTGAATTAAAACTACACATTACGACCGATGAGAAACTATAAACATACTATCAAAATTTGTAATATCCATGCAAGTGATGGTAGTTGATCATGGAGTGACGACTGCAAAGCGGTAGGCGTAATGGAAGTAAGCCACCTCTAAGGTCCACGGAGGCACGGGTGAGTTCCGTAGAAGATCCCTGGGCCACTTATTACGTACTGAGACTGACCTACGACGGGGTTTTAGTTGGTACAATTCTATATATATAACAAATATATAATATAACTAACTTCTCCCCGGAAGCAGGGTATCTTTGGAAGATCCCCCCCCCCACAAAAAATCCCCGAAAAGCTGGTTAGGTTTGGATCTGGTGATAGAATGATGCGAGTAACTTACGGCCAAGGTATGCGTAGATCCCAAGGGAGGCCTGTGCTAAGGCGGCGTCTATCTGCTGGTAATAATGACGAATGATAATATGAATAAAAGGTAAATACTTTTTCCGCTTGCCAGTCACATCAAAACTAATGGTCGTATCGACATGGTCTTTTAACCATTCGATGCGAATTCAATTAGAAATGGTTATAGGCTATTTATTTAAACTGATAACCCTTTCTATAGGTGCATAACTACCAATCTTGAGATCAGGGTACTATGTATAAAAAACGTTATTTATTATTTTTGAAATTCCGTAAACCCTTAATTATATTTTTAAATACTCATATGTACGTCTTAATAATTTCCTGTGTTAATTAGTGATATATATAACTAAAACATTTACAAATTTATTTTAATGAATATATAAAAAAATAATGGGAAAAGGGTTGATATGAGATGATATACGAGTGAACAGCAAGTTTACCTCTGATTGTTCTGTACAATCGACGTGGAACTTTTCTGTTCGATCGTCTGAAGTAATCGTAAAAACTTTACCAAATATTCATTTATTTATCTTGCTTAAAGAAAGCAATAGGTCGCTCAGAATGAGGCCAACGATGACGTCGTCATAGTGATAATACCCACGGTCCTTAAGGCTATCTGAAGTTTAAAAGTTTTAGTTTGAATAATGCTACTGTTTATTTTATATACATTTAATGGGTGTATAGATGTTCACAATGCGAGGTAGGTACATATGTATTTTATTTTAATTTATATACAATAACGCATAACTTTTAACTGAACGTTACAATTTTGTTCTTTACAAAGATTACACTACAAACTTATTCATCCTGAAATGACAGATAGATAGACGGACAGCGAACACGTAGTAATAGGGTTCCGCTTGTCACCCTTTGGGTATGGAACCTTAAAAATTGTCTTAAGAGTGGAAGAATATTAAAGATAACTTTTTCACATGCCAATTATATAGATTATTTAATTAATTGCATATTTATTATTCCCTCAATTATTTTACATTTTTGAAATAAACTTTTATCAAAATTACACGAAAACTTGCGTCATTGACTTGGAAATTATGTTCAAAAACTCAGGGTCACATTCGAAGACGAAAATAAGACATGTTTTTATGTACTGATAAATAACAACCGAATTACGAGTTCACAAATGTAAAACTTTAATGATACATTTTGTTTAGAAATATCGCCTAGCAGTTCAATGGTGATTCTAATTTATCGCTTTACTTTATCGTGAAACACTATTGGCTTCACTAAACTTCAACTGATATAGTAAAAATACTTTGACTCTCCTATGTATGACTATCGGAACACATCAGTGCTGTTATGGTGACAAATTAATATTGGTAGAAGACCAGGCGGGTTCCAGTGACCAGACTCCATTATTACTCATGTGATCTATCAAGACAATGAAAGCGGTAAACCACTGAGCTACGGTGGTGGTCAAAAGCTGTTACAAAGACTTTTTTCAAATATGTATTAGTATACTTCAAAGTCAAACTGTGAAGTAAGTTATGTGAGACATTTTATTTACTTGTACTATAAATATATTAACAGTTAATACAGATAAAAGCGATTATTTTACATTTTACTATAAATAAAATGAAATAATGTTGTCATCGCCTTGGCGGTAGCTGAATATAAAGGGTTTAAATCCTATGACGTCAAAGGCGTGCCCATTATCAATCTTCCGGTTCACGCGTTGAGCCCGAATCAAGGCAGAAAATGTCGTAGACGGTGTTAAATACTTGTTAAATTTACGCGGAATCGATTTTTCACACGACAATTTATATGGACATTGTTGAGTCGATGTTAATGCCTGTACGTAATATACATCTTAAAATGTCGCGGAATTCAAATTAACTTTGCAACATAAAATTAGTTTAATCAAATTCATAATTTAGTATTCTTCAAATGAACACAAATAAATAATTGAATTTACTCTTATTTCACAACCACATTTTAGATATTCTCATTTGGTAATTATGATTTACGAAATGAAGATAAGCAGTATGGTTGTTCCAGTTTTAAAATAACGATAACTAACCTTTTTGTATCCTTGTGTAGTTTCCGGTTTCGGTGCTGTGTCAAAGAGATTCAATCTAGAGTTCTGAAAGAAGTCCTGACTAGAGTTTTCCCTGGAGAACAGTTCAGCCGTTGAACTCTCCCTAGTCAGAGACGGCCTATGCTTTACGAATGGATTATTCCTGGCGTTCCTCGCTTGTTTCAACCAATTGAATTTATTCACCACGTCCGGCGCGGGGGAAGGGGATGGAGTATCATCGGATGTTTCGGTCGATGGAGACGGTGGTTGACGATCTATCGACGTCATGGTCCTCGTTAATGCTAATTCTCGAAATCGAATTTTTGATATACGTTTCAAACAACTAAATAACTGTGAATTTTATTTTCTAACGATATTTTAGGTTATTCGAATTCAATTAATCAACGATCACAAAATACACTTATTTACTCTATCATTGCAAATAAATTTACGTGAGAGATGTTTCGAAAATTTCATTTCCCGCCAAATTATAACGTATTGCAATTTTCCGACATAATTGAGCGTATGAAGTGCAAGGTTATGTAAGCAGTGATACGATAACAGATGTACCACGACCCTACATGTATAACACAACTGTTGTAATGAAGCGTGTCTAAATTTTATTTATTTTCGTTAAGTGCGAAACGCGGCCGCGCGCGCACGACGCCGGGACTGAACTGAAATGTTTTCTTTGTTTACATCGACGCTTGCGCATGTAGCGTAGAGACCAGCCGGGTATAGGACCGCCAACTTATGGCAATTTTACAGATTGGTCCTAACGTTTTAGAGCGTTAAACTTGACTTACACTATACAGCGTTTAACACTCGTACAAAATAAATTTAACAAATTTTAAGACATTGCGCGCCCGCATCGCTGCCTGGTGAATTTTTTATTCAATATTAAGAATAATCCCCTTCAGTATGTGTATCAAATTTCTAAGTGAATTTACTCCGAGAAAAAAAAAGTTCTATACAAATTTTAACCCCCTCTATTTTCTTCTCTCTCTTAGTTGTGTAATTTCGAATAGCCTTTTTAATGGACGCCTACATCACAAAGAATGTATTTTCCAAATTTCATGTCGTCAAGACCAGCGGTTTAGGATAAGCAGTCATATAAAGATCAATCATTCAGTCCAAACTTTAAAATTTATATGTTTACATAGATAAGACATTTAACACAGCTTATGGAATTAATTTACTAAATCATGAAGATTTTTATGTACCATATTTTTCGGATCAGAAGACACATTGAACAATAATACGCAACGCAAATTAATAACATAATTATTACTTATTATATTATTGAATTTATTTTACAATTGAGTCCATTTTTCTACGTATTTCGTTACCGTATTTTTATAAATAATTAGCAGTTATATCGACGCTTATATTAAAGCTTGTCCCAAATAATTTAACAGCTTAATGGTTACCCTAGTGATATAAGTAAGTTTAGCTTTTGTGTACTATGCCTACAATTCACGTATCTGTAACGTTTGATCCATGAATCTGCTTGGGGCCGTGTTGGGATGATATGCGTAAGCGCCAACATTTCATGCTGTATCATTATAGTTATAAATAATAATAGGTAGCGCTAGCGAATTTCAAATTAGTGCTTAAGGTTTGCTTGCTGACCTTTCGAAACAAAAATTTTATAAAAATTACCCTTCTCTTTTGTCTTCATTGCTTGATAAATATCAAAAATGCTGACTGTGAGTCATTATACAAGTATTAAATAGGGTTTTGTCATGATCTACAGTACCTCAGAAGACATCTAAGTTATACTTACTGATATTATTACGAATTTAAGAGCAGTGAAGATATAAAATAAGAAATTTATATATTTCTCGTAATTTCAAGATTGCAGACAAACATGTAAAGTTAAGAGGAAGCCGCTTGTAATAATAGAGCGAAGCTAAGCTTTTGAGCTAGGAAGGAAATGAATTCCATTATCGCGATCCATTAGTAATATATACAATTACTGATACAATTTAATGTAGAATGAAAGAGAGAACGTGAAAATTACTGCACTGACTAGGAAAGTAGGCTTCAAGTTACTTAGGAAATAGCCAGAAGAAACAAGAGGTTAATAAAGAAAATTACTTGACTTTAAGCGATTAAAGAGATTCAAAATTTTTACAACAAATGACGAGGACAGAGAGAGAATGATCTTTGGTCAGTTTCTTTTTTGTTGTGATCATCACGTCACATCAAAACCCGATGATCGGTTTAAGAGAACTTTGTTATACAGTAGAAATAGAGCTAGAGGCAATGTTTAAAAAAGATAAATTCACTTTTTCTTTGCCAAAAACAAATGAAACTACAAGGGCTCTGTGAAGTTTTGAACATGGAAATAGCGATTTATTTAATTGGGAGTATACAAAATTATCACTTTTAATATGAAATAGAGTATTTACAGTTTTTTTTAATCTGCGGGCTGAGTTCAAAGCCGGCATAGAAATATAAAGTAAAGCAGATCACATGTAATAATGATTTGGCGCTGCCGAGTTCACCATGGTAAATCTTCAGTTTTAGAAATAATTCCCAAACGATCATAAGATTTAGTCAACCTGGAGCCCTTATATTAACCTCACGCTACGTGCTTGAGATATAATGATAAGCATCTTAAGAGTCTAGACCTCTTGACTTTCAAATACTAAGTGGACTTGACGTGAATGGTCGCGTGTTAGTTGTTAGAAATCCTAACTAAAATTGTTTTTCTCATAAATTAAATGGAACATATTTTTTTAATTATTTTTTTTTTAGGCAAATTGATAACACTTGACTTCAATTTCACATGATATTAAAGTGATAATGTTGGCCGTAGGCGATGAAGCATGATCGACGAAAATATCTTATGTTGGTTCACAAATATGTGATTGCCGGAATATAGCAACGCTGTTATGACGGCAGGTTGACGTTGTCAAAGCTAGCCAGGCGGATTCTAAAAAAATGTACGACCAATCAGTCCGCTACTCAAGTGGTCTGGGAATCGTTCCAGAGTCTTCGTATTACAAGTCAAGCTTTAAATCACTCTAGATTCGAATGATGTTAGTCGATGATAGCCTTATTGACGATTTGTACTGACTCCTTATCGGACTCGGACCTGGCGGATCTGGTGATCGTAGAGCTGATTAATCCGGGACTTCAGTGTTACAAGGCAAACGGTAAACTTATGCGGTACTGAAGCTGCCAGCTGCCAGCGGTAGTATTTTGATGAAATAATGATAATAATTGGAATAATTTCAAACAGATATCTGGAACGCGTAAAAATTAACAACAAAAATATTGTAGGAAAAAATTCTAAGAATTTTCAAACATTAAACAAAGGGACGTATTTATTATTTACAAATGTAAAACAATGCAGTAATAGTCTTACAGATTCTACACAAAGTATAATAACATAGAATTTATTTATTATTTATTTTACTGGAAAATGGATGTTTTTGATGAAAAACATGTGGAATAAGAATCTTTTGACTGCCTCTGTGGCCCAGTGGTTTTCCCCGCTTGTTTTGTTACACGGAGGTCCCAGGTTTCGGATCCGCCTGGCTAGCTACCATCTCCAATGTCAATCTGCCGCCATAATAGCATTGCTGTGTTCCGGCAGTCGTACATGTAGGAGCTAGATGTATTCTGGTCGACCACGCTTCACCATCTATGACCTCATTGTCACTTAAAATCAGATGAATTTGTGGCCATGTGTTGGCCAATAACCGATAAAAAAATTAATATTAACTGGTTTATCGATTTCAGGTTCTAGCATAAGCATATGTTAATATAAAGACAAATTTTTATATATGTGTAATATAAATTACATTTAAGTTTACCTTTAAACAAGATAAAATAAATAATAGGTTATAAAAAGTAGTATAAAAATAGATATTAAAATTACATAAAATTGACAAAGCAAAGAGAATGTATGCTCGTATAAAGAATTTATGTAAATATAAAGATCATAAAGTTAGAAAGTATTGTAGTAGGTTAATCTATAAATAAGGATAAGAAGTTGAAAGAATAACATGATAAAGAGTAAAATGAAAGTATTATTAAATAAAGAGCTCTGAGAAATAATATCAGGGCAGCTGCAGAATTAAAAAATATATTCTTTTAAAAAAGAAGTATATTTTTAAAAATTATATAAAAATAAAGATCTCGTCTTGTGAAATTAACTTTAAATGTAACTATATATACTAATTATTAAATGATAATCTGAACGCAATAGTAAATCATTTTTTTAGTAACAACGTCGCCTTTTAAACTCAGTTTTTAATAATGAAAATAAGATCCTAAATTAGTCATCTCATCATTTTGGTCGTAGTAATTATAGCTTCTTCCTTCCTTTTCAATTTTTCGGGAAGAATTAAATATTGTTCATTCTAAAGACGATAATATTATAATTCAGTATCTGGATAAAACTTTGACTATGAGAACGAAAAACTTCGTTGCATAAAATAGTTAGGCAGTATTAGAAATATATTAGAAGAGCTAAAACAATACCTTTGCAAAACAACGAAGAACACTTCGACGCATTTGTTTCAATAAGGAAACAGTCTACAGCACTTATTTCCACACGTTTCCTACCTTGTCAATATCAAGCAGAGAATAAGCGTGTAGTTTTATATTATTTAACAGCAAAACGTAAAAATAAAATATTTCCTAGTTTACATTACTAGGTAATAATAAAAAATATTAGTCGCCTAATTATAATCTATTTCTTTATTTAATTGAACATCTTTTCATTAAATTTATATCTTTTAAAAAGAAAATGAGAGACGAGTTTCATACTAGTTAGGTTATGTATGTATGTATGTATGTATGTATGAGTTTCATACTAGTCAAGTTAGATATGATTTTATGTGAACTGGAGGCCGCTACGGCGTTCCTCCGGAGCAAAGGCACCGCTCCGGGGCCTGATGGCATTCCTGCGCGGGTGCTAGGCATCGCGGCCCCGCATCTCGCTGGGGAACTGCGGGAGCTGCACGACGCGTGTTTCGC
>DWQX01004729.1:0-14403 GCA_018245475.1 Pharmacophagus antenor
TAGGTGGCTAAGCACACGTAGTCTAGGTTATCAGAAACCGATATACATACATAGATATTTTTAAATAAATACTTAAACATGGATAAAAAACCAGACGCATAACAAATACAAATGTTCAACACATACATTTTTGTCCAGACCGGGAATTGAAACAGCGACCCCTGATGGTGTGTGATCGTTGCCTAATATTTTAAAGTATGGTGGTAGGTAGGTTCCAGTGACCCTGCCGTAAAGCGATGATGATAGAACATGGTGGGAGTTTTAGTTGCGCCCGCGAGGGCAGGAATTCGAAGGCTTTACCCCGCGTAAAAATAAATAAAAAGCTTATCGGAAAAAATTTCATCATAGAATAAATAGTGTTTTTGCACTTAATTTCAATTTATGCATTTTCTATCATGATATATGTGCTTAAAAAAATACACATCTGTCAAAGCGTGTTTTGAATATTTGTTTTTTATCTTTTGAATGCGGTTTGTGAGGTACATATAAAAGAAAGTTTGGCAATCGTTCGTTCGGTAATTAACAATTGAATTGAAATTTGATTTATACGAAATTTTAAAGGTATTATAATTTTTTTACTTACGCCGTGTACAATGGATGAATCTTGATGTCTATCACCCTTAAGCCCTGCGTCGCCGGGGACTCCGCTGGAACGTTGGATGTGAATTATATTATAAATTATTGTTGTTGATAGACGAAGTGAAAAACTTATTAAAAGAAGCCCAAAATACACAATAAAATTATTATCAATTTTAATTAAACAGAAGTTCTCTCCTTTTATGAAAAAAGCAATGGTTTTATGCCGGCAGAGTTGTTGTGAGTGCTTAATACTAGGCACACGGGTTCGAAAGAATTTACAATCATCTATCTATACGAGTACTTCTTTATTTATGTAGAGTTTGGATATTAAAATCCGGAATCTATCCGGGGAAGTCCGTGTTAAGTGAAACTATTAACTACAGAATAATGCTATTATGATGGTAGATTAACGTTGAGTGTCTGGCTCCTGGCCAGGCGAGGTTGAAAGAACACACCACCATCTACACTCCCCAAATTTGTCGGAGTTTGAAAGTTAGTTACGGATTCTACCTAAGAATCCTTACAACGACTGCAACACGTTCCGTGATTGAGAGTTCTTTGAAGATTTTCCACCTGCGGACTTATGAGACGTAAGTGGTGAATTTTTCAATTCTTCATTCAGTAGTTGACAATATAGTTAATTTTTGATATGGAATAAAGTTGTAAGTATTTTAAAGTTAAAGCAAGTATCCATAAAATCACGTGGACCTATTATTTTCAAAGAAGACTTCGGCGGGAGGCGTATACGCCCCCTATGGCTGGGAACATGTTAAGCGTTTAAGGTGTCATGAGTGGAGTCAATTTCGTGTGCACAATGCAACGTGTCTTAACCTGTCTAGTGGCGGTACTCCCATACAAGCCCGAAAGACCGGCATACCACAATTAAACAGTACACTGCATTAAATTTAATAAATCATAATTGCTACAGAGTTTAAATACGACCAATAAGTTAAAAAAAATGGGAAAGTCGCCTTATATATTAACATATTTTCAGTGTAGATGTGTATATAAGCGCTCGGGCTTGCCTTGTAGGTGCACGCCTCAGCGCTTTTCGTATGTGTTACTTTTTCAATCTACATTTTTGGGTCGTAAATATTGTAACGCGTGTCTCCGCTCCGCGAATGTCGCTCGAATTTCGCTTCGCTCACCGGCGTTGACGTCGTGCTCTCCGACGATGACGGCAATGTCGTTGACGGTGCGCCTGACGACGCAGTGCGCCGCGCTCATCACGTGCCGACTGCTGATGATCACGCCGCCGCACTTGATCTGACGTATGTCGACGTACACCACGCCCGCCATCATCGGGTACTCGTTGACGCCCGTCTCCTCGCCGCCCACTATGCGGTTCTGGAATACGATGCGTCGGTTAGTCAGCCGATGGTCGCTTTCGGCTAGACCACAGGTGCCCGAAGAGGTCCAGGTGGACCCAAAGGAAAAACCCCGGGAGACAAGGCGGGGTCCATATTGGCGTGAAAAAAATGGGGGTTTACAGGTTAACAGTATAATATTACATTTTTATATATACTTATGTATTTAATACTTACCTATATAAATTTGCGACAATAATTTTAAAAAGATTTTGAGAAGATATAACTAAAACAAAAAATTAGAGGAACACCGCTCTAGACGCTTTATGTTATCAATCGACGATATCTTTACTAGAAAAAAGTTAATGGTACCCGGTATTTAATATGGTACGTCAGAAAAAAGAGTAAGACAGGTGAAGATCGGCTGGGTTCGATTGAGTAGCGCTCTCTCTGTCGCACAGCGCTCCGATTGCGACAGACAAAGATAATGCTATACAGAACCGAACACGAGTCAAATGTCTCTCTCTTATTCCCGACGCGCCAAGTCTAATGGCGGATATTTTACTATGAATGGTTTCACTGGCTCTCACCGACTTCTTGTAGCCACATCGGCATGGTGCTGGCGTCACGGCGATCGGCTGCGCGGTTAGTTGGCAGTAGAAACGACCACCGGGGCTCTGGCGCGACGTCACGAGGCCTTGGATCAATGAAAGAAAATAAACTTGACGATTCTCGTCAAATAAATAAAATGCAGGTATGTTGAGATGCAACATTTAAATTTGTTGGTAAATAAAACATTGAACAATTTAAAGATTGGAGAGCTAAGTATGATTTCAAAGTTGATAGTCATTGTAAATATTGTATATACGATAGATAAAAAAAGGAGAAAAGACGTGATGATTCTTGATTAACAGAATGTAGGCATGTTGCAGTGGTTAAAAGTTAAAAAAAGGAATGAAGAAGCACTCCTTTTTTTTTTGAAAATAAAAAATAATCGTAAAGTTTAAACGTTAAACAACTTATTTAGAGTTTCAGAATTGTTAATCATATTAATAGAAGTTGTCGTCATAGTAGTCACTGTAAGTACATGTGATAAATGTAAATATGTTGAAAAATTAAAGGAAAAAACACGATATCAAGTCCTGTAGTGTGTGTGTGTGTAGCTGGCTAGACGTTTTTTTTATTGAAACTTGGTAAATTAGCATTGCGAAAGTTAAAATTATTCTTTATACAATTCGAAAGTATGAAGACTAATTTTAATATAATCATTAGTCTTGGTATTTTGAACATAAATATACTTATCGGTAATACCTTTCCAAACATGAAAATTTTGATAAATGGAAGTATTTGTAGATTAAGAAATATTTATCTTAAAGTTAATAAATAAATCGTGTGTATACGCAGTACTAATGAAAAATACGGTAATCCATACTTAAATTTAGTCCTGTCTGACCTATATATCATCACACAGCATAAACCGTTGGTCCTAGAGACATCAAATTTAGTGGATGTGGTCTTTGTGATGTGTAGATATCCAGTTTTTTTAAATTACAACGCAAAAAAGTGTGAGGGCGGGTGCGTATTTCGATGAAACTTTTTATTCCATAAGTCGATGGACTTACGAATTTGTAAACATGCCGTATCGTGACCAATCTTATAATTAAATGAGCCCAATGCCCAGAGATGAGAGCAGGTTATCAGCGTTCTTTGTTAGAGTTATACGTACCCACAGACAACCTTTGCCCCACGGATAAAACACCTAGAGTCCCGCGTCCGCAGTAGTACTGCGCAGACACCAGCTGGGGATCGCCCGTTCTCGAGATGAGTAGCCGATCCAAGTTACAGGAAGGCGACTACAATTACAAAATATGTATTAGCTTAGCTACTACTATAATTATATATGTTCTCCCACTGGTTCTAATATGGTTAAACTTTAAAACTCATTAAGTATTAACCAACTTGAAAATGATACGTGTTTTATTCGAAAACATACCATAATAATATGCATTCGAAAAAAAATTAATTCGAAAATATACACGATTTTAACCCTTAACGGGCCAATGCCACAATATGAGCCGCATTGTAGTTTTACTTGCTAGCTCCAATATCGCGCATTTAACACCGAAAACAATTTAATTTTATTAAGAGTATCGCAATATCAGAAAAACAGAACATGGGCAGGAAATAAACTTGAAAACCTTTCCGTACCGTTACGGGTTAAAGAACGGGCTGTATAAACCCGTGATTCTAGTGCGAAAGGCGTTCCCGTGACGCTGACGCAAGACGTCAAGACGGACATAGTCCGGTTTTAGTTGGTAAGAGTCCGACATTTGATTCTGTATTAAATACTTCCACCAAATGTGAAATAGTATCCAAAAATAAAGGCTTAAGACAATGAGTCGACACATCCAAAATTCTCCTCTAACAAGCAACGATGAAACTCGCTATGTAGCGACAATGTTAAAAGATTTGTAAACAGATACTGAATTTTGTATCCACTCCAACAAAAAAGGTATAATTTATATTTACAAAATTCATTACCTGTGGCATGTCAACAATAGGGCAATCCAGTTTGCAGTTGTAACCCGCTGGGCACGTCGCTATCCACCTGCATTGCACGCCCGGCTGATATTTCCGGGGGTAGCCCGGGCTGTACACGTAGTATACTTGATTCGGTTGTACCTGAAATAAAATTCACAACAAATTTTTCACGGAGTAGAACTTTTTTTTTAATCAGTTATGGGCTAACACTTGACCTCGATTTTACCTGGTGTTAAGTGACAATGAGGCCGTAGATTGTTCGTCCAGAATACTTCTGGCATTCACATGTATGGGTGCTGGTACACAGCAATGTTGTTAAGGTGGCACAATAACATTAAGTGTAGTAGCAAACCTGGCGGGTTTTAAACAACACTACTACCATACAGAGTTCACTACACCTGTGGTCCTGGAATCGAAACTGGGACCTACGCGATCTAGGCAAGCGGTGAGCTACTACGCCACGGAAGCTGTCATAACAACTTTATTCAAACAAACTTTGTTCAATTATTTTATTCAAATCAGACTAGCATATTTTTTTTTGCGTTTGAGGTTAAATTCAAAGATAACTCCCCCATTCGCACTCTTTTTGTCCTTTCCTGCCTGCTAGATATGCTAGCAAGAATAAAGAAACAACGCACTCCCCCAGCAGCATGCTATCTCGGTATAAATATAGAATATTACTTAAAAATTAGGAGCCATATAGAATAAACCAATGTTCGAGATAAAAAAAAACATTTATTTTCGATTAATTATTAGTTAAATGTTTTGTCAACAGATGGAGCTATAATAATAAATATATAGCCACAAGAAAATTCCTTTTTATTGAGATCGATTCACAGTACTTTTACTTTAATAGTTATCATTTGTTTTATTTTATTTTATTTGATTTGGAGTGAAGTTATTAACATTTGGTCAATTATATCGCAGGCAAGTAAGATCTCATCGTTAAGAGTTTATACGTACATATTGACTGTAGTCGCAGGAAGGATCTTGCGCAAGCCCAGAACTCAGCAGCGTCAGCGCCAGACAGAGTAATGTAGCCCACATCTGAAATTAATATTATTATGATATTAATATGATTATATTCTTATTATTGCCATTTGGCCAAAATAACATGACGTGACATTTCACATGATGTTAAGTGACTACGAAGTCGTAGGTGTTTATGCTTACTTATCTAAAATATTCTGGCTCTATTTTTTTTATCAGATAGGGGTAACATTTGACCCCGATTTCTCCCGACGGTCAGTGACAATGAGGCCGAAGATGATGAATCGTGTCCGCCCAGAACACTTCTGGCTCTCACATGTATGACTGTCGAAACAAGCAAAGTTATGTTATGGCGGCAGATTAACAGTGAGCGTGGTAGCTAGCCAGGCGGGTTGGAAACATTCTACCACAAGAGGCCTCTACTCGTGTGGACCGGGAATCAAACCCGGGACCTCCGTGTTACAAAGCAAACGGTCAAACCACTGCACCACGGAAGCAGTCAAAGGTTCTCACATATATGACTGCCGGTACACTTCTATACTGCGGCGTGTTGACATAGAGGATGGTAATTAATCAAACGTGTATACAAAAAACTTGCCACCACCCAAATTCCATCGCTCATGTGAACACGGATTTAAACCCGGAAGCTCCTTCTTACAAGGCAAGTAACAAACCATTTAAACTTTTCCTTCGCATTATAATATGAAAATTTACGTATATAAAACATACAAATTTGCAAAAATTCATCTCTTACTTCTTTACAAGTTTGTACCCAACCACAATCTCATCTGGTGTTAAGTGATGTGGGTATCGGTGGTAATACACAAACTTAGAAGAGCGTACGTTTTTTTCTTGTTTGCAGATAAAAAGAAATCTTAAAAAATTCATATGTTAATGTAACTTAATTAAAGTCATGTGCGACTGCTTCCGTAGCGTAGTGGTTTACCACTTGCTTTGTCAAACGGATGTCTCAGGTTTGATTCTCGAGTCAGAGGAGTAGAGGAGTTTGGATGGTAATAATGTTTTTCGAATCCGCTTGGCTATCAATCACCAACGGTGACATTCTGGCACCGTAACAGCATTGCTGGGTGAACAAGCTACGACGCTTATTGTCACATAATATCTTATGAAATTGAGGCCAAGTGTGTTTTATCGGTTATGGGCTATAACCGATAAAAAAAAGTTACCTTACAAATGCTTTAAAATTTTCGACTTTCGATCAACAGAGACTCATAAATAAAAATTATCGACAAACAATATCCCCAATAACATTGTAAAAAGTTATTGCCTAAATTTTTTAAAGGGTTTAGGATTTTATCTTAAAAAGATTATCATAACCCGTAATGTTGAATCCTTTGCAAAATAACATAATAATTTATACTTATCGATAAGATAAATATCACATCTAGATAAAAAATAAATTGTAAAAACATTTACGGTTCATTTCTTTGCGTCGCCAAATTATCTGTATAAATAAAATTAAATAAAACTGTAGTGTTAAGTAATTTATTCATTATTCATTTATATGATACTTATAAAACTAAAGTGCAAATTCTCTGTCAGCTTGTCACTCAGACCGACTTCGGCGGGACTTTGCTGACGGATAGAGATTGACAAGTATGATAATTATTTTATTAAAAATATAATGTGCAAAATAAATAAATTTATGTACACATTTCATTTCAGTGATTACTTTTATTAACAAGTGTTTGCATATAAGATATGTTTTCTTTCTTGGGATCTAAAAATTACTGATATTTTTTAATCGACTATGGAGTAACAATTAAATTAAATTGGCTGGCAATTTTAATTGACAATGAGGCCATAGATGATGAAGTTGTGGCAGTGTATATTCGGACTTTTTCTTCGAGCATTCCATTTTAAAATTCAAAATCAACATTCTAGTTATTATTAAAAAGGACTGTCTAATGCTCGTCAGTCTACGGGTTTCTAAATTAATATTAATACATATCGGATGATTTTCTAAAATCGTATTTATTTCTGCATTTAAATAATGTTTATTTATTATATTTCTTGAAAAATAAAGTTTTCTACTTTATACCATCCCGGTGTATGGCAGGAGGGCTATACGAAATCAGTAGCCTAAGACCTCTAGCCGTAATCAGTCAGCAGCTAAGCTAGGGCCGCAAAGCGTGTTCGCGCAGATTACTATAGTACCCACATGTTTGCCAGAACAGCAATACTGTTATGGCGCTGCCTCTCATCCAAATTCCACTAATGTCACCACGTGTTCGAATTTGCGAACTCCGTGTCGCAAGGTAAGCCGTATACTTATTACAGAGATATATTTAGCGGTTTTGTAAAAACCCTGTCAATGTACATATATATACATATGACAAATTGTTACCGTATAGTTTATTTAAATATACTAGCGAATAATTCCTTTTATTTTCTTTCTCTCTCCCTCTAACATAAACTACAATAGAGACGATGAGCGAGTTGTAAGTACAGATAGATACGATGATGGATTAGTTATATGTTCGTCGCGTACATGTTGGCACAAATAACTTGCTTGGTAACCTCATTAGCATAACAATAAACCGTAAACCGATGCACCATTTGTACAAACCGTTTGTTATCTATGGATAAATTAAAAAAATGCTACGGAACATATCAAGCGTCATTATCTATTAAATGAATTGCTATTAAAAGTACACTATTTTAGAACTCACTAATACAGTACAAGTAATGTATTAAACGTTTAATTTTTTTTATTAAATAGTGCAGGCAAACTTGCTAACGGTTCGCCCGACGGAAAATGATCTTTAAGAAAACCGTTTGTTCTTTTTTTGGTGGTCTTCAAGTCGTATTGGTCCGGAAATAGAGAATACTTGAGAATTAATTTCAATCGCTAGACCAGTATCAATAATTCAGTTCTCAACAATCTTGGAATTAATTATTTCACAACACCATCCATCGTTATTTACATTGTCCGAGACTCTGATTTAACCAAAAATAAATAATTTTTTGATAACAATTGATTTTTGATAATAAAAATACGAAATTGTACAAAGCTTTCTTCATTTTTATGCTACATTCCAGTTTTGTATACTACAATATTATTAATTAATAATGGTGCTAAACAAATAATATATTTCTGAATAATAAAAAGAATCGTCAATAAAATTGATCATTTAATCAGTTAGATTAAAAACAAAGTGGCTTTTTCATTTTATAATTATAAAATTTACTTTTAATAAGTAACATTGAAAAAACTTCAGCCGTTATGGAGTTAGCCCTAAACAAAGACGTACGTTTTTCAGATTGTTATCGGATACAAGGGCGTTTTGACTTTGCTGAATATAATCTTTTTTAAAAATTCAATTGATGTTTCTTAATTAACAACTCCTTGCTGAGTTTATGATGTTCCATTTTTAAAATCGGTGCGAAAGATAAATAATTTGAAGCGTCAGTCATGTCAGTGGGGTCGGAATACTCTTTAAAAATGGAGAAAAATGAATTTTGTGTATTGATCAAGCACTACTTTTTACGTGGTAAAACTATTAAGCAGACGGAGGATAGACTTAAAAAATATTATGGGGACTCTGCTCCATCTCATGGAATGGTTCATAAGTGGTTTACTGAATTTCGATGCGGTCGTACCAGCACAAATGACGCCGACCGCCCAGGAAGGCCGGATTGAGGTCATCTCAGATGTTATTAACAAAATTCACGCTATTGTTTTGGCAGACCATCGAGTGAGGATATGAGAGATAGCTGATGCTGTTCACGTCTCTACCGAACTAGTCTTTCATAATTTACATGATAAACTCGGCATGAAAAAGCTTTCTGCGAGATGGGTCCCGCGTTCGTTGACATTCGACCAAAAACGAATTCGTGTAACTACTTTTGATCAATGTTAAGCTTTGTATAACCGCAACCCAAATGAATTTTTTCGTCGGTACGTAGCAGTCGACGAAACGTGGGTCCACCACTATACGCCTGAGACGAAACAACAATCAAAGCAATGGACTTCAACCGGTGAACGTGCCCCAAAGAAGGCAGTCTGTTCGATTTTTGCGATACGAACTATTGCCGCATCCTCCGTATTCGCCAGATTCTGCTCCGTGTGACTTTACTGTTTTCAAACATGAAAAAATCGTTAAGCGGACAAAGAACTTCATCCAACCAATCCAAGAAGTGATAGCCGAAACAGAGGCCTATTTTTCAGGGTTTGACAAAAACTATTGTTTGGATGGGTTAAGAAAGTTGGAACATCTTTGATCGAAGTGTATAGAGCAGAAAGTAGATTATATCGAAAAATAAAACAAAATTTTCCTTGTAACTTGTTTTTTCTTCTGAAAGTCATGGACTTATCAAAACGGCCTCGTATTAAGACGACAAACTTTAAAAATTTTTTTTGCGTTATTATCCTGTGAACTTATGAATTAAGTAAAAAGTTTTTATTTAGATTTTGCACGGCGTCACTTCAATTTTGGTTAACTTGTAAAATGCACCTAGCCGTGACAATGCGAATGAGTAGGCCTTTTTTGTATGATAAATTATAGGTTTAAGTATAGAAAATCCAAAAAGGTCGAAATGTTGCCATGTTAAAATTTTAGCTCTGTTATAATTATTAATAATAAAAAGTTACTAGCCTGCCCATGATATTGAATCACGAGTTAGAACATTAGAATGTTTATATGGTACTAAAGTCGAAAATATTTTTTTTTTCTATCCGGTTTTAGGCCTGGTATTAATATACATGGAGCCTCAAAGCATATTATATATAATGATGAACCCTACGAGTCTCTGGAACGAACAAAAAATATATAACTTAAAAAAACAGAATACGATACAAAAACTAATTTTGCTTGATAGCATTCAATGAATTTTGAAGTGTAAACATTATAGAAGATTACTCGATCCTTTTTAGTTTGAATCTACGCATTGAAACTGAACAGCTATAAATTTATTCAAGTTATTAATATACTATAAAAACAATTCATTCTGTCAAGTTTAAAACCTCAACAAACAGAATTGAATAAAACTAAAAATTTACTATTTTTTTTTGTTCTATTAAGTCATAGAATTCCGTAAAGTAACACATGAATCAATAATATACAAACAAAATTGCGAAATTAATAATAGCTTACATATGTTTCTCAATTAAAAACAATGCTAAGTCAGACAGTACTTTGTCTAAACACATACCACCATCAATCAAAAATTATTTAAAAAAATACCTTATTGAAATTATGATACTCCTGAATTATTTCTCTTAAATGTAAAATCCAAACATATTAAATTAAGTATTAACCTCAAATTAATTCACCGACAGTTTGGATCAATTAATAAACTGCCACAACAACACTGAATTTATGATATATATACTGTCACTTTTCCCGCCACGGTTGACAAATGGGAGTCGTGTGAAGCATTCGCGGCACCATTAATTGTTTTAAATACTTCATTAACACATCAACAGCTGATAACACAATGGCGGCCGCTGTAATCAGTGTTAAAAAGGCTTTAGAGATAAGGAACACGATTTCAGCCCATCCGCGGACATTTCGTTTACATAAACTTTATTTTTCGTAATGACGTACACATATATTCAATCACGATCTAAATAAAATTAATACTAAAAGGTTTCATTAACAACAATCGATATAAAAAAAATTATACAATTAAACAAATTGTATATTTCATTAGCCACGTGGTTAAGTCTTTGGACGTGGTAATTTTTTTAATTTTATATTAAGATTAATGCCCCTCCAATACATGAACCTATTTTCAAGTTCATGGACTCAAAGAATAAAAATTTCATTTAAATGTATCTGGGACCAGCTGTTTAGACTGTGTTGATACGTCAGTTATTCAGTGAATATGGACTCTGAATTTAAGTTTACATAATATCACGGAACGGTTTCTTGTTAATAATTTTGCAATATTATTATACTATTTTTAGTAGTTTTCATGCGTTTATCTCTTAAATAAAGGCTAGTGCTTTGTCTCATAGAAATAATGTTCTATTAAGTAGAGCAGGATTAGATAGAACAGACGTATTTACAATTGTACTAAAGTATGTTACTTATAACTACTATACTAATTTATTGGTTCAAGCATTAGTTTGCGGAAGTCCATGACCAAATAAAACAGAAAATGAGGTCTGTGAAGATAGCATCTGAAATGTTAGTATCTTACAAACAAACTGCGTACTATGTGGCATCCCACATAGTTCCATAGTTCTCGATAAAATTTAATAATAATTCTATCGATTTTGTTATCGAAAATGGTTTACGAAAAACTGAGATGCTAACTTCAAAAATCAGATTTTAGCATCTCATTACATTTCACAGTTTTAATGATACTGGAAGTAAAATTAAGAAAGTTCTACTCCTATATTTAGTTTGTACACAGTTCCACCTGGTAAGATAATTGTAATCGCTAATAATCGAAGTGTACAATAATTTACTTACAGAATCGCGATCGAAAGCTACGTTAATTGCTACTTCTGAGCCTCTGTACGATCTATTGCGGATAATAATAAGTAACCCTTGTAAAGTTCCAGAAGAATTACGGACTTTTAAAAATCCTTAAGAATTGTTGTTTATTGAAACACGACTATACGTGAGTGAATGCGCGAATAACGTAAACACTATTTTATAACTTAAGTTTCTGTAAAGTAAATAGGACATAAATAATAACTGGAAGTAACTTATAAAATTTCTGAACGAGTTCTGGTCTCTTGAACGCATCCTGCGTAATAATTGTTCATGGTTTCATATTCACACAAAAATCAATACAAACATGAGATACTTACTTATCGATAGAAGAGAAAGGTCACTCCCCACCACTGAAGTCACTGCGCAACTCTGCCTAACTTGGATATACTTCTAACATATGCTAAGTCCTTATTGCTGTCGCTATGGTGGAACATGGGTGTTGGCTTCCACCCTATATGGCACAGGTAGTTTCCGAAGCATTCTTGTTCAGAAAAAACCTGCACTAATCGAAAGGACAGGGCCCCATACCGCCTATTCATCTACTCAGTTAAGGCTGAACAAACAGCCTCGATCTTCTTGCTAAAAACCCTGGTATATAACAACCTCTCCTCTTGTATGTACGCTTGCCGTAATATAACTACACTATTTTGATGGTAGCTAACCCGATGAGTTCGAAAAAATATTCCATCATTCAGAGTTACTCTGGTGGTTCGAGAATCGAACCTGTGACCTTCACTGTATAAGGCAAGCGATAATTCCCTGTCCTTGTGACAGTTAAAAGGCATCTAATTTTAGTTTTTTTATTTGATATGGAATAAATGAATGACATTATATATATAACGATGGAAATGACAATTGGCAAAAACTGTTTTTTTTTTTATAAAAAAATAGAACTACTTAAATTACTGAAAATAATTACATACTTTCTAATTCAACTGTGTCATTGACACAAACATCTATGGAACGATATCTTTTTAGGCGCAATGATATCTTTAAATAATTAATAAAGCAATTTATTAGACCGTCTTCAAATAAAACAATTGCAAATAAGTTTGGAACCCAAATGCCATAAAAGCTATTTTAAAGTAAAATTGGACATGTCTAACTGGATTCATTAAGACCTGACCAAGCCGCCGACGCGACCTTCGGCGCACCTGTAAAAAATGTGTACCGCAAGGCTCAAGGCCTGTACTGACTATTGGCGAGGACCGCGAAAGTCCATTGGGGCTTAAACCCCGAGATTGTTAGTACCATATACACGGCAGTGCTTGAGCCGGAGATGTTATACGCGGCCAATGCCTGGTCACCGGCAACAGGTAAAGTGTATTAGGAAGCAACTTGATAGGGTGCAGCGCGGCTTCGTACAAAAAATAACAAAATCTTATAGAACAGTGTCCCTGAATTCCGCCCTACTGATAGCCGGGTTGCTTCCTCTGAAAATCAGGTTCAGGAAAGCAGCCCGACTTTATGAAATATAGAATGGGTATTCCTGGCGCATAGTAGGGACCACGAAGTCGAGCGACTGGTAGGGTTTGTAGACATGCCACACCCTGCAGAACAACTAGGGCTGAAGTACCTGCGCCTGGTGGACGGTGCTGGGATCGATCGGTTTGAAGAAGGAATGAAGATTTTTACGGATGGCAGTAAGATCGGAGGAAAGATGGGGGCAACACTCTCCATATGGAGTGGTGCTGCTGAACAAAGTAAGAAGAAGTTTAAGCTGAGCGACTACTGCACCGACTACTAGGCGGAGATGTTGGCCCTGCGCGAGGCCACAACGTGCGCTCTAAAATATGGGTCACAGAGTTGCAGTATTTACTGCGATTCCCGGTCCGCACTTGACACACTGGTTCGGGACGATTGCCTCCACCCCCTCGCGGTAAAAGCCAGACAGAACATCAGCCAATTAATAAAAAGGCTCACGTGGGAGTGGAGGGAAACGAAAGGGCGGACCACGAGGCAAAAGAGGCAGCACTAAGGATTAAAAGAAGGCACGATCATGACAGATTTCCTGTCTCATTCGTCAAGAGACTATTAGACAGGAGTCTCTTGACGAATGGAACGGGCGCTATAAGAATGGAGGTACAGCATCCACAACAAAATTATTCTTCCCGGATGCGGTCAAAGCCTATCCGGTAACAAGGAAACTGGAGCTGGACTCGGAGCTTGTTCAAGTACTGGCGGAACATTGCGGTTTCTCGGCGTACCTGAACAGGTTGAACTGTAAGGGGAGCGAAGATTGCGGATGCAATCCTGGAAAGGAGGAAACCGTACCCCACGTGCTCACCGAATGCCCATCTACTCAATGTATAAACTAGATTTAGGAAATGAATGAATGAATACTTTATTGTATATAAAACGATTATATATAAGGGCTATGAGATAATTGTGCAAGGGCGGACTTATAAGGGCGGATAATGAAGATATAATTTAAGTATGGATAGATAATAAATTGCATGTTTAATATTTGTAAAAGTTTATAAAAGTAATACTAATAGAATAGATAAGCATATATG
>DWQX01004730.1:0-14403 GCA_018245475.1 Pharmacophagus antenor
CTCCGTCTCGCTCGTCGGCGAACGAGGCGGGTGGCGAGCGTGGTGAGTTTGGGTCTGGTGTTGTTGGTGCATGTGGATATCTCCGCCCTTAATTGTCACTCTATATATGGTAGTAGGATTATGCACTTGAACAACACAAGGAAATTGCTTGTAGCATAACAGTGTTCGGACAAATAGAACAACCGTTTAAACTGTATGGCGCAGTGGCTAACCGCCTCTGTTGTAATAGGAATGTCTCTGGTGGAACGGTTTGGCTAATCGCCTGGCCAGCCACAACTGGCTAGTGATATCATAAGCTCAATCTGCGGCTATAACAGCATTGCTGTCTTTTATATCGATTATCGGCCTATATTTGATTTCACCTGATGTTGTGTCAAAGAAGCCTTAAATGGTAAAGCGTGTTCGTCCAGAATACTTCTGGGTCTTACGATGCTGTTATAGCAGCAGATAAATATTGAGGGTGGTAGATAGCCAGGAGAGTTTGAAAAACCCTGCTATCGTCCAAAATCACCACTCCCTATCCCGATTGTCATTTAACATAATGTGAAATTGAGCTTAAGTGGTAGATATTTGTAGATAAAAATTCATTAATCGCAGCAAACTAACTGATTGAATATTATTGAGATGTACTTACAAAGTATAAGTAATATTTTGTTTATTAAGGGTCAATTTTAATTTTGGAATAATTTATGTTGGTTTCAAATGTATTTTGCATATTATATTTAAATTTTTACGGTTTTTTATCTTAAAGCTTGCATTTCATACAAAACACAAACCTTCTAACTTTTAATTTATTTTAAATAATTAACACGACGGGTAAAATTTTTTTTTAATTTTTTTTTATTTTTTTACGTGTTTGTTTATAAAAAAAAAAAAAAAAAAAAAAAAAAAAAATAATTCCACTGAAATCATGCATTATTTAATGTAAATGTGATCTCTAATATTCAATATAAATAATTTTGAAATTTCAATCTGTATTGCCGCACTACGTACAAATTAGTACATCGAATTTTAGAAATATTAGTATGATCACGACTGATCAATCCAGTTACAATTTAAGATATTTTTTACTACGGAAAATTAAACATTTCATTCGGCATGATCGATTTTATTTTTTTTTATACAAGAAAAATCCACGCGAACGTAGATGCAATCACCGGTTAATAGCATGTATATTTATGTACATTCTGTAGGATTAAAAATTTACATATAGTTGTGTATAATATTTTTATGAATGCATTAATTTTAGCAACTTTCACAAATTAGTACAATAAAGCACCGCCCGCTTCGGACAGGAGCCGATCGTAAATATAAAAAGTGCTTATGTGCGCCGCGGTACGGGGGCTAAAAAAGTGTAGTAGGAAAGAAACATAATGTAGTAGCGGCCATAAAAAGTGAATGCATTGCGTGCACGTGGAGTGCATAGGGGGCAGACGGGGGATGAGGTTCGACGGGGAGACCGGGGAGAGGGGGATCGAGCAGGGAGGGGCGTGGGGGTGTGTTTACCGCGCGGAGGGCGGCCTGCTCGCCCAGCGCCAGTGTTGTGGTAGGTCCCACAGTACGCGCTCGCATCGCGCATCATTCGCAATCGCGACTCCGCACCGACGGAACACGTTATCGGTTGTAACACGTTATTTGTATGAAAGTTACTCAATTATCCTGATAAATAGGACAATACAAGAAGAAACTAGCTGAAGTGAAACTCGATGAATAACCCGTGAAATTCATAGTGAGATGGCTCTGTCGCTGCAGTCGTCGCAGAACTCTCGAGGTTTGTTTTCATTTTGTTGTTTACCGGTTCATGGAGTCTGTTAGTGCATGTGTTCTATCTGAAAAATTTAAAAGTGTGCGCCAGCGACATGCGTGTGGAGCTAGCGAGGATTGGACGCTGCCATCGCCACCGACACATATGCTTCATTTGCATTCGGCTAGAGCTTCGCATATTCAGTACACCGTAGCCGTCGTTGAACGCGTAGCGATGCGCTACGTCTTCTGCACGACGCACAATATTTCGTCAAGAATCTATTAATCGTTTTCTGCTTTTCTATGATTTTACAAAACTCTATTTTATTTTTTTAATTTCAAACACAAGGGCCATCTTACATGAATTGCGAAAAAATTTATGTAATTCACTCAAACGTTATTAAGTGACTAAATGTGTATTACAAATATTCAAGTATTTTATTTATTTGCACTCATATTATTAGTTTAATAAAAACCATAGGTAAGGTAAGTCAGTAGCTAATTTCGCTAATCTTTAGTTATGTTATGAAATTTTTAATTTCAAAATTTGTTATTGTTAATTCAATTAATAGTTAAAGATCATTATTCCTTTTTTTAATCGTTGAGGATTATTGTATTAAATTAAGAGGTATTTTTTCTTATATAGTTGATTTTCTACTTAGCTATTTCAACAAATATTTATCTTAATTAAATTAATTTTTTAAGTGTGAGAAAATATTTTAATTTAGTATATTTAATCATAAAGTTTTCTCTTTATTCTTAAATAATATTAAACATATCCTTAGTTCCTCAAATACACCAAATTGAAGTTTTTAGAATAGATGTTTTTAATAGATTTTAGTCGAATAGTTTCAAGTCAGAATGAAAATAATTTAAGTCAAGTAAATCAAGGTGCAGTTCTAAAGATTTGTCACCACACACCGTTGCAATATATGATATATGTGATATTTCGTCTTTGTCAATGAACCAGGACGTCAGGTACCATTTATGATTTAATAATTTTTGCTCACCATGAAGATACTATCAACGTACCATTGGCGTGCCTATACGGCAAGGTTATGAACCTAAATATATATATACATTAATATATCATCATTTTTATCATATTGGTCTTTACAAAACCGTAACAGTTGTAGTTTATTAATTTTCGTGAATCGAACCCGTCACCTCAGCGGTTCAAGGTAACTAGGTAAACCACTGCGCCACGGGGGCAGGTATATAAATTATATTTGGTAAAAGGCCTTAACACGACCCTAAAAATAAAAAATGGGAAAAACACCTCAACTATTATAATTGTCTTATGTAGATAAGCTTTTAAGACCTTGGGTTTATTCTACAGGCACGTTACTGTAAAGCTCAGGTATTTCGGGTTTTTCGGTTTGTATGGTAGAACCGCGGCTACACCTTACCATCTAATTTTTTTCGTATATATCATAGTATAAAAGGAGAGCGAAGCCTCATAAGATTCGGCACGTGTATACCCGCGACTCCTAACCCTAAAACTCCGAAACCTTAGCAGCTCGCTAATCTGCGTCGGGCGCGGTCAGTCTGTCTACTCGTTAGTACTCAACACGTTGCTTAATAATCCCATTTAATGAACCGAATTATGTAGGTCATGTGTATATCTGGGGCTACAGGTAAAAAACCCTTTTGTTGTTAATAAATGCGTAACTCTTACGGTTGACTCATTTCAAATTAATATTGTTTAAAGTTTTCACTTAAACAAGCGGAACAGGCGTGCAATAAAATTTACCCCATGTTTAGAGATTTTAATATCAAAAAATATCTTTTAAATTTTCACCGCTATTCAAGGAGACAAATAAAAATATTTATGCGAATTGAGTAATAGAATCGCCCAATATCCTCATTCACCATACGATGTATAGATTGATAAACTGTCATTTTGCAGTAGCATATTACAGCTGAAAAAAAACATTAAACGGTCAATATATCTCATAAAAAAACGCTATTCCGATGAACACGGCTTCCACAGAACCCTTGCGGCAATAATGAGTTACAAAGTGAAGTCCGTAGCCGGGTCTATAAAAGTATTGAGTATGGGTTAGTGACAAATATTTATGGACCACAATAACCAACTCTTTAGCACGTAAAAAATGCAACAAAGAAAGCTGTGTCGTGTTTGAGCGCTGCTGCTTAAAAACTTATCATCAACATTGTTACCCGACGGGAAGCGAAAAGGCAATTAAACCAATTTGTCGTATAAAATTTGCTTATTAACTCTTTTTAAATCGGTTTATTGATGGATTCTAACAATAAAAATATAAATAAATGACATATTTATTTCATAATTTGATTAACGTCGAAAGCTGTTTAATGAATACTTACATTTAAATAAGGTTCTAAAATACTTTAATATGTAGAATAATATCTTGCACTGGGTTTACGGAACCCGTCATTTTGATGGAAGAATGTTTGATAAAAAGTTCGGTATACTAATATGTATTTGTCTTTTATATTATTTTATACTCATTCTAGCAACATTATTTATTACTTTTATTATAAAATAAGTGAATTAATAAGGCAATATTCGATTTATGCTTAAGCAAAATCAATATTTAATATAAATTAAAAGACTCTTTAAGATAACCATGAAAAAATGTCTGTGAATCTAGTGTTAATGAAGCACTCATAAATTCATCGCACGTTATTGACATTTTACAATAAAACAGTAGTCAATTTTAGTAACAAACTATATGATTTATTATCATCTAAACCTAGGTAGCATAATTGTAAAATACTAAAATGAAGTACTAAAACTACATTATTACTATATTATAAGATTAAAATGTTAACACATTGTGACTATATGTTTACTAATATAGGTACTACATTATGCAGGTAATATCCAAAAATAACTTTACAAATTCGCCTATTATGGATCTGGAATCCATTATAGATGAATCATAAATACATTAAAATTATTTTGCTTTTCCTTTGCATATATTTTTAATTTTTAAAATTCGTCATTGGCAATTAATAATTGTTATTTTATTACACATAATTTAGGTAATGATCACCATAATGTACTCTAAAACAAAGTTCAGTATTTAGATTTTGGTTCTGCTCCTAGGTAAGCGCTTTTAAAATTTTATTTTTAGGTCTAATATTATAATTCTAAGCAGACCGCAAGTGCGGTTCGCTGTTCGCCCTCGAAACGGCGCGGCGTGGAACGTTATTAAAAAGTTATGGGATAAGCTCGCGGTACGTGCCGCGCGGCGCTTACACCCAATCGCAAACTTTAGAATACAGCCGTCTTCAGAGTTACTGGTATCCATTGTAAATAACGGTGACACAGTTTGCGTTAATAATACCTATTGTATATAATAAATAACAAACGACAGAATATTTTTCGTCTTCCAATTAAGCGCGCCCGCCGCCCATAGCTCCGAATTAATTCCGCGGCTAAATAGATAATATGAGGAAGGTGGTTCCCTCCTCCGCTTTCTTCACGCCTCGAGGAGAACTTTCAATTATGATTTTGTCTAATTTTAATTAAGTGCTCTCAAAAAGGCTTTTCTGCGTCGAAATTAATATTTGAGTATAATTTGGGTGGAGCGGACGGGCGGAGTTTGCCGCCGGAGGAATAATTAATTCCATTATATAGGTAAGTGGTCCGGTCGCTCCCGGCGTCCCCCCGCTGCTCTGCTTCCTACTCTGTCGCTATGCTGGTTCATTCAGACCCACTTATTTCAACCAGCTTCTCGTATACAGTCAACCATAGTGGCGCAAACGATGAGAGACCGGTTGCGAACTCATATCCTATTTTGTAGTTTTATTGATAATGAATTTTAAAAGCGAACACATAAGGCACGAGTTGGTGGAAAGTAGTCGTTCGGCAATTTGCACAACAGGTCGGGGCGGAAGCGACCTGCAGTGGCGTGATTGCGACCAAATGTTTCCTCCGCGACGTCTGGCTCATGGTTTTTGCTCAGTTTTTTGTCCTCACGCGCTGATAAGTATGCTATCGATAGGTCCCAGCGTGTTTGTTTAGGCCGAAACTAACCCGTGACGGAAATGATCGTGACATTTTTTTTTACATTTAATACATAATATCATAAATTTAACTATGTTTAAAATAATTAACACTGTAACCTGGTAAATATTTTAGTTCACCTAATTTATATATTAATTAATTATTTTAAAAATTAATTTGTTAAGAATGTCCTTTTTTTTCATACGTTAAGAAATATTTATAAATTATTATAGGAGTCATATTAATGATATGTTTTGTTGCAGGTGTGTCGGTAAGACCACTGTCGACTATGCGTCAAGAGTCCCTGCCGATGTTAGCCGAGCGACTGCTGGCCAGCCGCGCGGCCGCACTGGTGGCCGGAATTCCAGCGGAGCTCTACTCCGGCGCTCTTCTAGCAGCGTGGCCACCATCTCCGCCGGCTCCATTACTGCCACCTCCAGAATTGGAAAGATCACGCAAGCGGCGTCGTACACCTAAACTAGACGACAGCACGACCACCGCGCCACTTTCGCCTCCGTCGTCCGGGTCGTCCCCCGGAGCAACTGATCCGCCGCGCGATAAACTTTTCACTTGTAAAGTTTGCTCCCGCTCTTTTGGCTACAAACACGTTCTACAGAACCACGAGCGCACCCACACTGGAGAGAAGCCCTTCGAGTGCGGCGAATGCCATAAACGTTTCACTCGCGACCACCATCTCAAAACTCACCTACGCCTCCACACTGGTGAAAAGCCATACAGTTGTCCGCATTGTCCTCGCCACTTCGTGCAGGTCGCGAATCTGCGACGGCATCTGCGTGTCCATACCGGCGAACGACCGTACGCCTGCGCCCGTTGTCCGACTCGTTTTTCGGACTCCAATCAGCTTAAAGCACACGCTCTAGTGCATGAGGGCGATGCGCCATTTGCATGCCGATGTGGAGCGCGGTTCAGGCGAAGACAGGCGGCAGCCTTGCACCGCTGCACCGCGGCTGGATGTGAAGTGGACGCACCCAGCCCACCTACGACAGGTGCGGCTGACTGGCGCTGGGATGAGTGGCCCGAGCAGACTGAGCCTGAGGACCTGTCACTGCCCCGGAGACCGGCCACCCCGGACTCCCCCACCGACCTTCGCGTGCATTCCGCGTAGTTACCTCGCGACACGCGCCGCCGAGCCGGTATATGAGTTCCTTCTCTGTAGAGCCCGCAAAGTCGCCATCTTGGCTACGCCAGAAACTCCTGCTCGCCCAGGTTTTATTGTTGCACCGTTATTTTGAGGTATCGTCTACTGGTAACGTTTGCTCCACAAAATTTTTGCAACGTCCTTTTTTGCACATATTTTCCCACTTTGACTACCACCGTAATCGCGTTAGGTAGTCGTCCATTGACTTTTTACAGTTTCACATTTGCAATGTCATAAAAAGAGCACTTTTTTATAGTGTTACAGTTTAAAATTTTATTGTTGTGCCATTTGCATAATCGCAAAGGCGAGACGATGCAAAAACTTGACCATTTTTATCCCATTGTTTTGCAATTCATAGAACATAGATCATTTTGTACAAAAGATATTTTTTGATTTATTGTGTCTTTGTCCATCTTGCGAAAGAAAAACACGTTCGTTATGCTTGACGTTCATCGATCTCGTTCCAACGACGTCCCTCGCAAGCGGCGCGCGGCCACCGAAATACTGGCGACCGGGAGAAGGCCGCGACATTGCTTATTTCATCCGTTACAGAGACTGGTTAACAATCGGTGATTATTAGGTATTGATTCTCGCCGAGGTTTCGCGCTATTGTGCGCGCCCTTATCCACCTTGAGTTGCGATAACTGGTTTATAATCACCCTTTCTCACCCATTTCATAAATTTCTTACAATGCTTTCAATTTTTACTTGTTTCTTAATAAAAACACATTATTATTAATTTCTCAAAAACGGAATAATGCGTAACCGATACTTTTTCATAGTACGATTATAGGGGATGCTTATTTGGAATCAATGGAGCTTTACCGGTAGGTAATTACCGAGGAGTACGAGGCGCCCCGGGCGAGTAGGATCCGGCCGTGGCCAACTCGAGGCGACCGAGCGCAATGTGCTTCTGTATATACTGCTATCATCTACATATAAAATTATTTATTATTTATCAATTAGTTGTAAGCACTCTACGATAATTTTGACCGTCGTGGTCAGATAAAACTGTATGTATATATATTCGGTAGTTATGTAAGTAGATTGCCAACAGATTTGTATTTATATGTTTTATGTCTTAGAGCTAGTGCGTCATACAGTGGAGGCTGTGTGATGTAAAACAATGTGTTATGATAATTATTTCTAAATCGGAAGAGAGTTCATGTACACTTTGAATTGTTCTTGTTAGGTAATTCGATCCGTATAGTCTTAAGGTACAAAATATTTTATATGAAAAATGTATATACTTAGCAGTAAGAGTCGGTTCATAGTGCACATGGGTCTTGTTATGTTTATATTGTCATGTAAATACAACAATGCGGTGTTCGCTCCTGCGTAGAGGAATTCTCAGCATTATTGCAATTTGTTCTACGGGTATTAGTCTCCTACTAGTTGTAGCCTTTATTTTATTCGTTTCTCATTGTGATTTGGTAACACAGTATTTGTTGTTTTGCGCACATGAAGTAACCTATCTATATAAGCTGGTACAAGTATTGATTGTTGATTATTATTATTTTATTTTTTAGTCATAAGTATTCAATTGCCGTAGATTTTAGTAGAGTTTGATTCAAAACGTACGATATGAATATTTCCAAAGAGATGCTTGGTACAAATGTGTACAAATAATTAAAACTTTCGATTAGTACTTCGTAATTTCATGTTGGTATGTTGTAATATTACAGTAGTTAGTGTAATATTAGACGGTGCCATTATCTACCTCATTCGAATCGTATACTGTGTCAGGGTAACAAGCCAAAGTTCATGTAAACTTACCGCTACGTACAAACAACTGTCTGTGACGTCTACTTACCTATTCCATAACTTGAGACTGATTTTTATTGCTTAATCGTTAATTAATAATTTAATTATTCAACAGCCACTGCTAATCCATGTTTTAAAATGTTTTACGCAATCCTATAGACGCACAGTTGGAACGAAGCGGTTATTACTATTTTTGTTTGCTTATGATGAGCAAAAAAAAGTAGTAATAATTTATTACTAAAATAAATACAACACTATCAATAACTCAGGTTAAATATTATAGAATCTTACGTACGAAACAGAAGTATTCTATTACTAATAATAATTAGTACGCATTAGCTTTATCATGTTTCATTTGAGTGTCACATTAATTGAACCGATTAAGCAATTTTTGAGCTGCGTATAAAAACGCAAATTTGAATATAAGATTTGCAATGGATTTGAGTTCCTATATTATTATTTTTAGAATATATTGTTTCCTTAAATATTTGTTTATATTCATTAGTTAGTCAATGTGAAACAGAAATGCTTTGTTGTGTACCGTTTGGAAGGTGTTATGCGATTTTGATAGTTTGACTATAGTGCACAGATGTCGGCTCTACAAACTACCTCATATTCGGAAAACAGGTGTTCTTTCTAAGGAAAGACAAACATAGATTCAAAAGTGTTTTAAATGTACAAATTATCCTAAGATATTATTGTGTCATCGTTATTCTAAGACGAATATTTATTATGTATTACATTATCAATGTCCAGTACATAACTATTGAATAAAGTGCGATGTTTGTTATTAAATTATCTCGTTTTCATTAACCAACCCAGTTTTTAATTAAACTATATATTACAAAATGGATAAAATAATATTTACATTATTATTTTTGTTACAGTTTGTTTAAAAAGGCACAATTGTTCATTCCAAATTATTCTCTAATTAAAACTACGAATAAGCGATTGTCGATAAAAGTAATTGTACATATCCAATGTTACAAAGAAATTCTGTTTTTGAGTATGTGACTTACAAGTAACGCAATCTCATGTTGTTACGTAAAACGTTTATGTATAAAAATAATATCATAATACTCTAAAAATCATTATTAAAAAGTATCTTTGTTAGTAAAAAGTTGATTACACATTATATAGAGAATTTATCTAAGAAATGGGAACAGCAATAACAAAGGTTTAGGGTGTGATGTGGGTAAGTTAGCTCCATTCAGGAGTTAAGTAGTAAGGGAGGAGTGTAATTTATCTAAGATCGAGCGTAAGTAATGAGTTGTCCTGGCGATATAACGATAGTGTTGCTATTATATCTCGCACGCACACCGCGACCTCTTGCTATTCCATTAAAAATTGCTTTTTGTAATAAGCAACTAAGCACATTTTAATAAATTTGCAATACAATAACATGTTTTATTACTGGTAATAAAAAAGTTAGTTTCCGTAATTTAAAAATCCTTCAATAACAGAATGGTTAACTCAGTTAAAACAAAATCCATTATAATTGGTGATTAAATTAATTTGTGTCACAACCTAAAAAAAATAGTTTTCCTTAAAGCAAATCTGTCTCCATTTATTACGGATATTTTGTCAACTTTGCTTTAATCTTCACATTCCATTTCAGTAGTGATAGTCGCTAATGACTACACTATAATTTTGATAATTTTAAATAGAAATTTGCGAAAAAATACTTTTACCGCACAAAATACCACCTACTCACGTGGAGTCATTTGTAATTCAATGATATTTTAAAGTAATTTAAAAGAAGGAATGTTTAATGTCGTCATTACGCGTGTTTAATGTTTTTTAAAATTTTTAATACATTAGCTACATAATTCCAATCCACTTAGAAAAGATTTCATAGTTTGCCGTTTATTACAGATAGTCCTTTATCATAGGATCCTAGACAAATCTATATTTCGCGAAACAACTATCGCTACATAACTGCGAGTGAAACGCATAGGAATTCGTCTACATTTATTAATATTTCAACCTATCCTCGCCTTCCTTTACACTTGATAATGTATACGTATTACACTTGATTAAATATTCAAAGGAATAAAATCAGATGTAATGAACTTGATAATATATTTAATGTGGGAGGGTAAACGCTGTTATTAATTACATGGGTCTTACACTAATGTCCGTTTCGATTTCAGTAATTATTCGAATTCCCGCAGATGTTGGCATTCCATGCATAGTTATTATTTTTCCCCATAATTGTTGAAAATTATAGATATTATACTTAAATAAAAATTATTCGACGTAATTAATAAAACACGTACAGACAAAAGAGTTTAATTTTTTTTTTCTCATAACATATTTTATAGAATGACAATTGACAATATCACAGATTAAGTAACGAGTAAATTATTTTTTTACTGGTGGTGTCCACTGCAAAAGGACGGGTCAGGAGGATGCTCCCGTAATGATTACTTCTGCCGCGGAACACTAATATGCAAACTCTTCGTAATGAATTCTTTCGCAGAGCTTTTCAAACATTTAATTATTTTATTTTATATTTACCTAATGAGACAAAATACCATTTCATAAATGTGGTGTATTAATAGTGTTTTTAGTGAAATTGTCATGGGTATACTTTTAGAGATTTTCGAACTCGTCATGTGTATCCGACCTCAATGTCAATCTGCCGCCATAAGTCCATTGTTGTATCCCAGCAGTCAGACTTGTTAGAGTCAGAAGTATTCTGTTAGAACACGCTTCACCGTCTACGAGCTCATTGTCACATTTAATGTCGGAAGAAAAAGAGGTCAAGTGCCCATAGCTGATAAAAAACATTAACAGAGCCTGTTACAGTTTACGAAGAGAAATTTGTTTTATAAAAAAATACTACCTTTTAATAGCTTTATACTTTATAAATCTTTGTGATAAACTTAACGCATGTACCTTTCTGTCAAACAGTAATGAAGGTAGTATCATCCACATGAAGATCAAAATACATTTTTTCATAATTTTATTTTTTTTTTCATGTGCGCTATAAAATTTTAGTTCAACGTTATTTGAGTAAATTGAATTAGTAGGTAATGTTCTAATCTGAATCTGTTAATGTGTTCTATACAGTAGTGGCGACGTACAACGTGTAAAAAGACGAGAGCCGGCGAATTATAATTTATTTGGAGAAGTGGCAAAGTACACCCCCCGCCGCTGCCGCCGCCGCCGCCCCGCATCGCCCCGCGCCTCGCTTACCGCCCGACCTACCCTTTGCTTTCGCCCTTCGTTACGTCCGCACACGAAAAACATTGTAGCTCGCAAAGTAAAACGTATTTATTTTATTAATGACGTCATTTTAATAATTTAATTAATTTCAAATATCAATATGTTATAAAATTATTTTACATTAAGGTATGATTAAATAAAAACAATAATAATGGTTTTTAATTAATAAAGTTAGATTATTGTATTATCTTAGTAATAGCGGGATAATTTCATTATATTATGACATTCATAAATATATTATGATATTCATAGTATCATAATCGTCTACTATAAAACAGATTTATTTTAACTAATTACATTATATACCATCTAATAGTTAATGTGCAATTGTAGCAAAACCTTAACATAATGAAATTTTACCATAACAAATAATTAGGATCCTGTTACAGTAAAAGATATATACTTTCTGTTAGGTTAACCGACATATTTTACACAGGTCCCGTTAAGCAAAGTTGCAAATATGTGTGAATAATTATCTTATCTACACGTAAATATCTATTTTACTGTATTGATTATAAAAATTAGTTATTATTTCAATTCCTTGTCAATTTGATGACAAAATTCTACATTTTATCCTATGTTATCTTGTGCCAAACTATAACATCATCTGTAGATTGAAGCAACAGATGATAATTTAATGTAATGTATACAAGTTTTGTAAATTTTAACAAATTATAAATTAATAAATAACTTTAGTAAAAATTGACAAAGCATAATTTTGTTACTCTGAAATACGACTTATTAATTAAGTTACAATACTTGGGCTTGAAACTTTATACTTTTCTGTTTTTTCTCTAGGTAGGTTGCGTTCAAAGGAACTGGCGGGTCGCGGGCGTCGCGCGGTGGTGGCGCGGAGGGGAGGGGGAGAGAGTCCGGAATTAAGAGGGAGTCGGGGGGGAGACCCGCCCTGGATACCGAGAGGAGTTTTAACCAATTAATTTTGTTCCTCAACGCAAACTCCGCTATATAATAAGGTATAAGTAGGCATTAACTGAGGCGCGCCGATAGCTGGCCCGGCCGGGGGCGACTTCGCCTCTCCTTGCCTCTTATAACGATGTTTTATTTCTTGTTAAGCTCTCCGTTTCTCCACTTTTAATATTTAATAGCATTTTCATGGCTCATGTTTTATAGCGCACTTACGAATTCTCAACATTATTGAAGTATGTTTTATCGGTGTTATTGTTGTCCGATGGCGCTCTATCAAATGTTACGATTGCATAACATTAACGATTCCATACCGGTCATAAAAATTTTATTTCATATCATTTAATTAATTTCTTATTAATACTATATCAAACTTTGATAACTTCAATTTTAACAAACCTAACGGCGATATGTTATCATTAGGTCGACTCTATTTACAGCCATATGTCGCAGCGCGTGCTCTCAGCTACTGAACTAACAGCTACACCTACGTCGCGGAATTACATAATTAAACTAAAGCAAGCACCACATGGTTTATAACACACCCACCTTCCCCACGCAAACCCGTGACTAACCGAAAAGGGTTCCTTTCTCCCGTCGGGCCTGACGTGATTTAAAAATACGACTCTTGGAAAAAACATGGCATCGCGCTTTCTACTCGTCAGCAGCTCGCGCCTCGACGCGGCGCTCTTAAAAACATACCTCAACAACGGTATTATGTTGTTAAAAAACAGAAACGCACCCGAAAAAATGAACCATGGCTGCGGTAAAAAACTTAAACAGCACGCGAGTACACGGAACACCCTTTCCCTTTAGGGCTGCGGCGACGCGAGCTACGTTTTTTTATCATTGCGGGGTTGAGTTTTTTACAGCGACGCAACGTATAAATTAATAAATGAACGTGTCCGTAATCTGCCGCATGGAACACTTTCGGCTTTGTTACTTCTTATTATCAGCTTCGGCATTCATTTGTTTTTGTGTAGAGGCGGAAACGATGCCTCGCCGCCGCCGAACACACGTCCGCCCGCGACAGGTGGTGAGTGCGCTTTTGTTTTTGCGATCGAACTATTTCATATTGGAAAATGTAATACTGAAGTCATATAGGGAATTACAGATTGTCATATAGGCAAGCAATGTGATATCTCGGGAGATTTTAGATACATATAAATATAATAAGTGTTTAGAAAACACTTGTAAGTTAGAAAATGTATAGGATGTATTATATATTATCTACAATATTTTACATATCGGTGATTGTCCTCGATTGACAACTGACGATATAGATGACAATGACGCTGTGGTTGGTAAAGCGTGCTCGCCTTGAATACTCTCGCTCACCTATGTTCGGCTGTCAGAACACAGCAAGTGTCCTTATTGGTTTGAAATGTTATAAAATAAAAACATTTTGGTTGTGCAGTCTTAGGTAAGTACCTAGAAAATAAGTCTTTTAAAATCAAAGAAGCGCTTAATATCTAAACATATATATGATGTTTCTTGCAGTTTTATAATGACTTTTTTAATTTATTTGATTTTATTAGCGGGGATATATATACATAAAAGAAAATTAAAAAAGAAATAGAAAAGTGTCA
>DWQX01004731.1:0-14399 GCA_018245475.1 Pharmacophagus antenor
GAAATTAAAAAGCGAGACATGTTAAAAAATGGTGTTACTGTACACTGTTACGTTCATCAGCTAACGTCGCATCACTAGTCGATACTTCTACCGTCGGTACCACACCACGGCGCAATTCCAGTGGTTTCAGTCATCGTCGGCGATGGTCGGCGATACGGACGACTCGGTCACGGCTTCTCGGCAAAGAAGCTAGCAGTGGAGCGAACTAATATAGTGATTTTAAAGTTAATTCGACATATTTATTTGAAGTCCTTCTGTGCGCAATCACAATACAAAGCGAGAGCAGGGAACGCACTTCTGTCCACTGCTGCGGTGTATATCATGCAGTGTATCGGATATCTAGACGCCTTTCGAGTTAAGCTTGTTTGAAAGGATAGAATAGTTTATCTATCTGTGGTATTAGTCGTTTAAAACAATAACTTAACAAATATTTCACAATGCAACTGTATCATCCTCATACGGCACGTTTTCCACGGACGAGACATTTAAAGGCTTCCAGCCCACGCTGTGCTCGGACGAGGTCTTCCCGCGCGCAGCGCGCAGTGAGTCACGCGCATCTACCAGTTGTGAAACCGCGATTGACCGCACCCGCGACGTGAACAAGGCGATACGTTGAGAATCTTCTAGAAAGTTCGACGTAAAGAATTAGATATGATATATTACGAACACAAATTCGTAATGTAACCTGTAACTACGCTGGTCAAGGGCGTATTGGTGGGGCGCATGAGTTTCATAGCCTGTTATCCTTTGAACGTGTCGAGTCTCTCAAGATATGTGTTCATCGCAAGAAGTTCAAGATGTCAAGCTCAGTGTAACCTCCACTTTACGCATGTCGTATTGCGATTTGAAGTCATATATTTTCAGATACTATTGTACGTTACTTCATAACTCATTGTCTATTAACAAAGAAGACTATTTGGGACAAAGCTTTAGATTATGGAGTCTAGTAATACACAAAACTAAATATTAACAATAAAATAAAAAACTAATTATAAAATTCACGTATCTCCAGTGGTTGTCGGTTCAATGACCAAAGAGAAACCACAACACTGATACTGGCACGGCAACATTCGCAAATTCTCACACATGTTCATAATATCACACGCCTTTCTGAATAGATGATTGGTACGAGTCGGTAGAAATGTTGTACAACGTAGATTGTCTAAAATAGCCACCATTTGACCACAAGATCAAATTGTCACATAGATATAGACGCCTGTATACATCGATACACAATTGTAATGAAAATTATGCTGCATGACGCTGCTAATCTATGCTTTTAAATTATTCCACGACCGACTTGACTCACATGTGTAAAACGCAGCAGTCAATTGTGTGACCACGTCGAGTCGTATCACACGATTGTGGACGACCAGTCTTCAATACTAGGTCTGTTACTAAACTTAATTAAACTCGCTTTATCATAAAAGTTTAATACTAGTGTCAATACGCATAATATGATAGAAGAACATTATATTTTTCTCGGACATTATGGGACTATGTAGTATCGCTGTTATCCAGAACATTTAATCTCATAAATCATTTACTAATAAATACGAAGTATCACTTTTTTGGTGTGTAAAGGTAAGGTAAACAATTTAAAAAAACGTTGTGGCGTGAAGATCCGTAGAATCGAATTACAAAATAGTACAAATTGATAATTTCAGTGTAACAAGTGAAAGTCGTCTGAGCCACGTAGCCCCGTTAGATAATTTTCACCTATTCAACCGCGGCGAGCGAAGCGCGGGCCGCAAAAGTGATATCCGACTTGCACCGACCAGCAGCAAATCCGCGGACGACCCAGAACCGCTGCGCCGGAGCAGTTTCATTCGTCGATTCGAAAGATCTGGCTCGAATCGATTCGTGCGAAAAGTAGTTTTTATTCGTAAATGCGAACCGATTTAATGCGGGAAAGTTTGCGAGATCGACATGTGCGGATAAACTATACGTTCTCTTTTACTTCTAATGCGTTAGGACGACAAAGCAGTCGAGTTAGGCTTTCATCTCTCTATTTTGTTTCGAATAATCATTTTTGTGGTCTGTAACAAATATAAATCATTATATATTAATCTAGCTGACCCTGCGAACTTTGTGCCGCCTATGTCAATGAATGTCATTTCACCCATTTACTGAACTTATTTCGTTAAGTGGTGAACTATTTTTTATTACTCACGATTTAAATTAAACTTTTTGGATACAGCCTCATAGAGGAAATTATTAAACTAAAAAGAGTATACGTACCTATGGGAATAATTTGTTTTTGTGGGACTTAAAAACAGACTCTTTTTAATAATTTACTACTTTTGAAATAATTCAGTATGAGGAAAATGTTTTCCCCACTTTCCCGCCGGATCCCTTATTTTTCCGACATAATACGTACCCTAAATTTTATTCCATAAAATAAGTAACTTACGTGCCAAGTTTTATGAAAATCTGTTCAGTAGTTTTTGCGTGATTCGCGGACTACATACTCAAAAAAGTGCATTTACGTTGAACATTTCCTAAAGAAAAATTTAATGTATAGATTCGGACGAGTTGCTGTAATATTATACCTATATGTATAGATTATTTCATTAAATATGTCTGTTTCGTCTATTTAAATAATACAATAAAATGTTATGTTTTGCCTAGATACACGATTTAGTTGTTACAGTTTATGTATCCATCGAAACATATCATCTATAATTTATATGGAACATAGAAGCGTTTCGAATCGCAGTTTTGTAAGGATCAAATTACTGTCATATGAGAGTGTATTATCAGTGGACTGGTAAAGCGTGGGCAGTACCAGAGTAGGCAGCGTCGCACTATCTGATAAGCGGCGATAACTGCAGGTAACTACACGATGATTAGCGCGGCGCGGTGTTTCTTGCTACGTTATCACTGCATTATAACAGTACAGTCACCAAAAGTAATCATAGATGCGAACACTAAAATTGGCATGATGCTATCAACATATTTGGATGTTACAAGCACATGAAAAAAAAATTGAGTTATACATTATTAATTGAATCAGCAATTATGTAATTACAATGAACGATTTGAAAAATATACATTTAGAATAACACATCGTCGAAACTAAAGAACTTGTAGCATAAAAACTGGTAGCTCTGAGTGAATAAATAATGTAATGTCATTTATTTTCTAGTCTATTCACTTTAATGCACAAAAAATATATATACTATGTTGTAACAATACTATCTAAGTGTAATGTAACTACTCTCAAGTAATATGAGTAGATATTATCATAATTAGGAACCCGGTAAAAGCTGCATGTAACCGGGCAATGGGCTACTGTAAACTGTAAAAAAGCTTTTACGTAATTACACAAGAACGTCTAGCCAGTTCCGTATGGTGGGTCTGTAAATTAAGCTTTCGCGAAATGATCTAAAATTGCGCGAGAAGTCTGCGTTTTTCATCCGACGAAACTGATATTAATTTATTCATCCTTACTTTGAGAATATCAGTTTATATAAAACAAAAAATTATTTTGCTAATGTCCGCAATCATTTTTACTAATAGCCAAATCGCCTGAAATTCTATTTTATTCGTTATATTTGCTATTTAAATAAAAACTGAAAAGAAAGAAATTCGCGAATAAAAAAAAAATAAAATTAAATTAAATACAGAGTGAATATTACTTTCGTTCCACATTTATGTATGATCACGCGTATCTACTGAATTGTTCGAACTTAATGGTCCTCCTTTGTTTGAATGAATATAATTCGAAATCGATGGTTATCGCCGTTTCTATTTTATGTTTAAAATAACTCTGCTAACATTTTGTACAGCTATTAACATTAAGACGTGCCCTAGAACGGTTTTAATCTGTAAAGTCAGAATTACTTTACCTAAACTGTTATTAATAAAAATAATAACTAAAGTTTAATATATTGCTAATTGTATTATTCTAAGACGGTTTCTTATGGTACGGCCATAACAATTAGGCGTAATGGTCAACAATATTATTAATTAAAACACTCTGTCAAGCTCAAATGATTTTTAAAAGATTTCCCTAAATAACGCTATTTATTGACAGAATATTCCCGCACAAAATATTAAATGAGATCGAAGTGTTGTTGCTGGGGCTTTTAAAATGTCCTGGCTCTCCGTTGTAAATAAGATAGGACAATATTTAATCAGTTAGATCATTTGTACATATTTCGGTAATACGTAAAATATTTGCACAGAGTTATCGACAACTCCTTGTTTTTTCTATATTTGAATTAGTTGTACGAGTAGGTATACTACATGCACAGATATTCTAAAATTCATTCTCGCGACAAACTCAAACTCTTGTCACTACTAACGTATTTGTTTATTGAGCACGGGTCACGGGAGCGACTGGTTTGGTGCACCTTTGTCAAAGCTCACCGATACAACTTTAAACAGCAGTTCGAACCGAGACAGTACACCGTTCCGATTGACTTTGCAGGTAGTTTCACATTTTTTTTTGTTGATTCGTCTAACTGGTATGGAAGGATTACTTCCGCATCGGTATATGTTATTTCCTGGGTTTTATATTGTTTTATCGGTTGTAGACTAACATTTCACCTCGATTTTATTTGATGTTAAGTGATAATGAAGCCGTTAATGGTGAAACGTCATCGCCCAGAATACTTCTTGCTCTCTCTGCTGGAACATAGTCATGTTATAAGGGCAGATTGGCATTGGTGGTGAGCTTTTTAAGCCCCAAGTTCTTTAATTAAAAGATATGATAATTTAAATGTTATACACTTTAAACTCGTAATTTTTTTAATAAATTCCAATGTAATCGTAATACTTTGAAAGCCAATGACGTGTGGTATGGGTAGGTAATATTTATGCGTTATGCAAAATTACAAGTGCTCGGAACAATTGAACCGTGTCTACATATAAGTTGGCATGACGTTAACGAGCTACGCCAGGGCGTCACTCCATTGTGCTAGACAGATGGTAGGTGGCAGCGGGATGACAATGTTATTGAAAAATAAGTAAGTAAATATGTTAATGATATATCTTGAAAATGTTTATTTTTGTGCTAAAGTGTTCCTCAATTTCGAAACAATTTTATATGACAATGAGATGGTGAATGATGAAATGTTTTGTTCCACAGCGATGTTGTCTGTGCGTCAGCAATGTGCTATACTAAAATATTAGTCTAAAAATCCAAGCGGTAAATAAACTCCACTGTGTAATTCCGGAACTTATTAAAAATAAATTAATAAGACAAATTAATAATATACAGCAAAAGAAGATTAATGAGAACACCACTAGTTGTATTATTATTACTAAATAATGTTAAAAATCTTTCAAATTATAAAAAAAAAATCATTTATTGATGCAGCTCCAGACATATTGGTAACGTTTCATTCCGGTGTATTCCACTGAATACAAAGTATCGAAATACGTTAAAAGTAATAACTCGTGGGGCATCATTACGCGCTCGTTAAGCTCGTAAAACGTATATGGAGCCAACAAAAGGCCTCGTGATCTCGCTACGCCCCCGCGTGTTCGCCGCGGACTGATTCGCTTATCGGGGACTCGTTCAATTAAAGCGCGCATGTAAGACGTCCGAAGCGATTCCGAGTGATTCGAACGACGGCTACCGGCACAAGTCCTGAACACGCATGATTATAACTACTTCTGCTTGCTACACGGTGTAGTCGTATATAAACTCAACGATGCTGCATTTACCACACGTGGTAACGACGATAACTATATTCGGTATACGACACGGATCGGGCAACCTTTTGAGTCTGAAAAGTGAAAATTTATAATTTACAAAATTCCAAAGTTTTTTAATATGCCTTAATTTTTTTTTCTTGACAATAAGTAATGTATAGTAGTGATGGCACCAAACTGCCTTGCGTGGTCGAAAGTGAATTAAAATCTACATAGAAACATGCGACGACGGCGGCATTCGAGAGCTTCTTACGACCCGAGGATAGTGATGACGCGTGTCACAAGGGAAGGGATGCAATGAAAAGCGAGAACAAGTAACTGATATAATAATGGTGCCCAGTTCTCGTTAAACAAATAAATAATATTTGTACGTGGAAGTATAGTCGCAGCTTCCCATTCAAAGGTTTACGAAATCTGGTATACGGGATAAGCAAAAGTATTTACAAACTTACACAAGTACTTTATAAACAATGAGCTAGCTGGTTGACCTCAATTTGACAAGACAGTGCTGTCCCAGAAATCCCTGACCCTGGAATATTTTAGCAACGAAACAAACTAATGCTGTTTAGACAGCAGATTAGAGAGGCACCTAACCCGGCGGGTACCAAAGAACTTCATCACTCGTGGCCCGAACTCGTCAACCCGAAACTGTCAGGGGCGCGCCCGCAGGGTAAACCCGAGACTGGATCGAGACATTGAATCGAATTTAATATATGTTCATGTGTAGATTTTGTAGAAATTTTGATACATTCGTTTAAGTGCACTAAATTAACTAAATAACGTATGCCAGGCTTTTAGGGTTTGTATGTTAGTACCGCCAATAGAACCAATGTAACACGGCTAGCGGTTAGCCATTGTGCCGCATTGCGTCTTAATAGCTGCATACTACACAAGCCAATCAGTTTGGCATACATTGGTAATCAATCTTGCTTTTAAATCATATTTAAATTTGTTTACAAATAACATGTATATTATCGAGTGGAGTTATGAATCGTGTCACTAATATTGTTAATTTTTAAGCCTTTGCGTATGAGTATAGTTGTTGAAATGATTTATGAACTCGGTAAGCGGCCACATTAAGCGAGACAACGTAGACAATGAAACGGCTTTTAAGTGTTCAATTCGTTTGTAAAATTAAAAGTGGTATAAGTACGTGTTTTATTTAATTAAATTAAGCCGGGTTGTTAATAATATGTACAAGATGCAATACCGAATTAAAGACAAACTTCGTAAAAGATAGAACAGACACCGCTTGCAAATTTAGAACGCCGCGGAAGTGAAGTCGGGCAAGTTGGATGGCCTTTCATTGTCACATTTCAACGTCACTATCAACGGCACACCTAGTGCGACGAACTAGGTCGCCGCTACCGCCGGCGCTGACAGTGACGGGGTACACTCGCGGGATGAGAGCTGAAGCCTCCACAGAGCGCCGCACACTAGCGCGCTCGGCGACAAATTAATGTAAAATACAAAACTGTGACATGCTAACAGGACAGGCCCTAACACTTAAACAGACACATGTTATTACTTGTTTTCTCAATATTTATCTTTATTATCTAGTGAACTTTTAATAAAACATTATTATAACATCATTTAAATTGTTTTTTTCATACATAGATATAGATAATCGATAATGAAATTATAGTAAATGAAATGAAATTAATGAAAAAAAATACGTATTAATAACTCAAGACTTAACGATAGTTCTTATAGACATAACGGAGGTACAAGCTGGCCGTTAACAGCCAACTTTGATAACGCATCGATAAATCGATTCATTATCGATGATCGATAAGACAGTGTACCAATCTTATCGCCAAATATTAATTTAACCTGCATATAAATATATAATATACCAAAAACATTTGTTTTCAATTTCCACACCGGTATCATTAACACTGCGCTGAAATTAGATATGTTAATTGCTGAACCCACTGTAACCAATTTGTTTAATTATTACACATCCGTTATGCTCATTTAGCCATATTATTGTCCTAAATGTCAGGGTGTGGAGCCACGGAGTGACTAATAGGAAAATGGCCAACTCCATTATGATATAAAATTGAGCTTCTATTAATCGTTTATTACATTTTCATAAAAAATACTAAAGACATGCCAACAATAGGCCGGTATATCTTCATTTGTCTATCAGATAATCAAAGATGACTTGTTGGAGAGCAAACAGAAAAACATTCGTCGTGGTATCAAAAGCAAAAATAAACATTACTTGAGTATCCTATTACGTGTTTTATGGTCGATAATTTGTCGGTTAATTTTAAGCGTAGTGATTGTATCAAAGCCAGGACCTATATACATAAACATATAAAAAAAATATAACTAATAATTTTAAAAGTAAACGTTTATATAATTCTGAGCGATACTTTACAACATTACAGCTAAATAGAGGTACTTTAAGAATGTTTAACTAAACACAATCTAGCGCAACTCGGACGGGACAGATGGCAAATCAATTACGGGCCCACGCAGTGCCTTTAAACCAGTTTCCACTTAATAAATAAGTCGCAATGCGATTTACTGACAATCGCCTCGGACGGCTATCGCGGCCCTATTCGTGTAACAAAACAATTGATATTTGGAACTAGTACGACTAAAACGAGTCAACCGATTTTCATATATATTTCATGCACATAATGTTCAAATCCCTTTGCAGGTTCTCATATTAGATCTGTAATCTCGAAACCACTTGTCTTCTATCGTTGTCGTTAAGTTATCGTCGTGATAACGTTCAGATAAGAGCGCCCTCTCGCGCTGATGTCATCGGTGAATGCGGCGCGGAGTTAGTTTTCTTTTAAAATTCTGAATACCTTGATAAAAAACTAACAACAAAACGACTATTTCCTCTAATGTCGGAGACCAGCAAATAAATACAGTTGTGTATTCTTTCTTTCATTATTTCAGTAATACATTACATTTAAGTATGAGAGATAATAAAATGTTGTATTGGACAAAGTTACTTTATTAACCATACTTAAGTCATTCTCATAACGAGTTCAATCATTTCTAATGATAATAATCTAAATGATAATTGCATAAAAATATCGCACAGAAAGTAATCGCCCAAAAACGTGTTTTACTGTAAATCAAATTATGATGACTTAAACTTAACATTGTTATGCCTGAAAAGTGTCACATCAGCATATATGTATAATGAATGTATGTTGACAAAGCCATCATGGAACTGTCGCATGACGTAATGGCACGCATAACATATTACTTCTTTTCATCCCTCTGTTATACATATAAATAGACATCATGTCGTATTTTAAAAGTTCGTATAATGAAGGCTTTGTTAAAAGTAAGTTAGATTGAAAAATATGCTGAATGTCATATTTTATTTGCACATAAAGGATGATATGAGGAAAAAAGAAGTATCAGCATTCATAATATTGGGATTTGATTTCTAATATAGCATAAAACATGGGACATACAGCTTCTATCTACTTCAGCTACTTACAGAGATTGTAATAAGATAATTACAGTATTATGATCGGCATTTTACGCACGTTAAAGTACTTCAACAATAGTTAAGCACGTTTATGATCAAGTAGTACAAATTAATATTGATTATCTTTCATTATATTTCGCGTATAACCAAATTCATTCAGTATTTAAACGTTGTTTGCACCGTTTAAGAGAAGTAGGGACAATAACTACACATTCGTGTATTTCGTTAATAGCCCTATAGACGTAATGTGTAGATACATCTGAAATCAAAGTAAGTTAATAAATCGAAAACAAAATTCATAATCTGTATTTCAACGTTCACCTGCATACTTCGTTAACACAAAACTGACGAAATATAAGGAGGTTTAAAATGTTTTGAATAGAAGAAAGGGTATATACAAAATCCGAGTAAAAAGAGATCCATATTGTTCCCTTTATGAATCCTTTAGCGTCAATGCACATTCGAACGCACCTGATCTCGCAGACGTAAAAAAAATAGTCCGGTTTTATCGAGTATGAAAAAAGATCTTACATATAAATAACTGACATTGATTTGTGTACAACACGATGATGCGCTTGTAGAGCAATTTGGCAATTAGTTATAACAAAAAGGTTTAGATAATGATATTGGCAACATCCACTTGAAAATTTTCGATATAGTTAAAAATTGTGTACATTAAATTACTTATAATTACACAAATATCAGAACTCAACGTTAATGTCTCTCATATATGCGCAGCTATAAAAACTTCAATGACTTTAATTGAAGCACTTAATATTATTTTCGATGAAATAATTTTACTACCCTCATTACTCTCTCAAACTTGATTTGTTATCTTTAATTTTTTTTGCATCTTTACAGATTTAAAAATAGAATATACACATGAACCTTCCGGTCACTCTTGAAATAATATTTCATTATACTTGAATAAGTACGTGTGGAGGCCACTTAAAAAAAAGTTACCAAAAGTATAAAAACAAAGTGATTTCATACAAACGATTGCAAAACTAAAACTTTATTAAAAACAAAGAGACGTGAGCGGACAATAAAAAGCACACGCAACACTGTGACGACGTCTTAAGAACCTAATTGCAACATTACGATTATTACGCGCGGTTACTTTATAAATTGCGAACCGTATGTACCATAAGTAGTGGCATAATAACCACCTTGATGTGTGTCGAACGCAAGCGAACTGAAGTTTACCGGCTCGTAGATAATAACGAACTACGTACGGGTTAACTTACTGAAATGTAAGTTTTTATGTTCGAACGATAAATTGTTATTTAAAAATATTTTCAAGATACAACAAGTTTTGGGTAAATAATATATTTTGAAACACCTAAAACGGAATTGGATAGTATTAAATCTTGGAAGCTTTTTAAACAAAAATATTAGAATTATTATTGTAGCTATCATAAAAACGATATCTTAAGTTCGTCTACCCATCACCGCTTCCATGTGCTCTAGCCGGGGACAAGAAACGGCGCAACAAACTCCCCGGCAGCACGCTATCATCTAACAAAGAGGAATAAGGGACAATTAGGAACCATGTATAACAACCAGTGTTTGATGTTAAAAACATTACAACAAAGCACCGGATAACAAATCGCAGTCTCCCATCACTACCAATAAGTAAAAGCAATTTTCCATGTCCATAAACAAACAGGTACACAAAGCGGACGACAATGACGCGGTGAGCAGTCGTAATTGCCGCTGTTGCAACTGCCGGATATCAAGGTCCAGTTGCTACAGTTTCACTCGAAACAAAACCTCCCAACCTCGGCTTCGTAGCGGAGCAGTCCATCAAGCGTGAACATAAAGAAACCTCCGATCCATTGTTCCTTAGCGAACGAACTAATCGATTACACAAAAAAAAACTAACATCGATGTACATGCTGGACTGTACTTGATTTCGAACGACGATATCGATTCGAACATCACTGAGCAAACCAAACTACACTGCCGTCACTAAATATCGATTACGATACCAAGAACTATTGGATGAGTCAAAAAAGCACGCGATAGGACCGGCTTGATCAATTTCCTTTGCAGCTACATAAACATCAACATCGCACGAAAAATGGATTATATGAAGATAGCGATAGAGATAATAGAACAATTCAAGGCGAGATTGTCGCGCGCGTTTCACTCGATCAAGGTAAGTGACCTTTTCCGCTGTATTAAATCTTAGCAAAACCACTATTACACAGGCACTGTAGATCCACGAGTTATTAACTGAAGCACCGGAGCGCGCCGCAACGGTACAGACAACGCACGAAAGCTTCCGAGATTCCCTCTCGCATCGGAACTGTAATCCCGTCACACAATATACTGCAACCGACACTATAATAATATCACATCACTGCCTCTTTGTTTCTTATTAGCAATTAAATTAAACACGATAAACCGATAGCAAGTACGTTCCGGTCGACGTCAGAGAGGCGACTGAGGTAGTCGCGGTGCGCTCGCGCCGCCCCCTCGCCAGTTTATCAGCCTTCGCGGGGAAATGAGGCGGGAGGTGGGAGGGGGGAGCGACGGCAAGAAAAGTCCACATGTGACGTAAAGATAAGTGACTAAAGAAACGCCTTTAACTGCATTGTTATATTTTTTTTAAATCATTCTTAAAACAACAATCGGTCTTAACAAAAAACTGATAAATGTTCTCGATATACAAAATAGGGATAATATTACTAAACAGAAATAAAGAAAGCATAGTTCGTGCCCATTCAGTTGTTTAATAAAATGATATGTCATCATAAAAACGGTAATTGTTACTTTCCTTTCAGGTCCTCATTAATAATGTTCTTCACTCAATTGAGTACCATTATTTACCGCCAAAGGTTAAAATCTACCATTTGATAAGTAATAAATGGTGAAATTTATATTTAAGAAACACAAAGTACTTGTATTTTTGCAATTACACAATACGTGAATATAAAGTTGAAGTGTGCTAAATGCATTATGCTAAACAACTGGCAACAACAAATTCGAGTGATCTAAAATCGTCTACAGCGAATACATTATTCACTTCGGAATCGGGAGTAAAATTTGCATGTTAAGAGAGAAACAACCGCCGACGACCGCCGTATATAATTCATCCAATTTTTTTCATGGAACTTTGAACATCATTTTTGATTAGATCACGTTAATGTGTTATTGCTTAAATAAACAGCCATGAGATTTACAAAATTTCAAAATTTATTTTTGGATATGTGTTTTACGGAACATAAAACAATCGCGTCACGTATTGCGGACTCCTTGCAATTGACGTAAATCAGTAGTGTGCCTACTGGGCAAGCCGAAATACTTAAATGCACACCTACAAAGTTATTATAGATTTTTATGCATTCATTATAGTAATTCTTTATTTAATTTATTTTCTAAATTATTGATTCAATTCACATTTTTGCATGACTAGGGGTAACCCGTGTGGTTTTGGCTTGTGTGGTAGTAAGACCGCAACTGACGCATGACAATAATTTGCATCCAAGGTATATACTCTATTTAAGAGCATCACAATACATATAGATAAACAAATGTGAGTTTATGGCAGGCGCTGATATCGTTAACATCGTGGTCGCGTTGCTAATCGATCGCGAACACTCGTCAGCACCGCGTGGCGGAACTGAAAGCGGAGGTTAGGCGAGCGTTCCCCGCGAGTCACGTGACCGTAACGGACGAGCGTCTCCACGGCACTGAACGACACGTCACTATGAGATTCTTTAATACATCATCATCGGCCGATAGACGCCCGCTGCTGAGCATAGGCCTCCTGCAAAGATCTCCATAATGATCGGTCTTGTGCTACCCGCATCCAACGGCTTTCCGCAACCTTCACCAAATGGTCAGTCCACCTCGTGAAGAGCCCACCGGTACGCGGCCGTCACTTGGAGTCCTTTCCGCCCATCGTCTTCATCTGTCAGTTCTTCGACTATAGTGCCCATTTCTAAAAAGGTACATTGACGAAAGCAGTCGTTTTGATTTTCAGTTTACTTATATATTAAACGTCGATTCTGTCTTCACGGTTCTTTAGTTTCTGTTTACTGGAAGTTGCAAGCACATATAAATTACTCTTCATCATAATGCATAAGTTAACGACGAAGTGCTGACATGTCGGAACGAATGTTATGTCTCCCTATAATAATGACGTGTATAATTTTAATACAGTACCACATTGCCTTTATCGCTTTGACACGTAAGATGTGAAGTTACAAGTACTCTATTATTATTTTTTTGTTTCCATTAGAAAAAGTACCCTTATACTGGAACACAAAAATGATGACAATTTCCACAGCTATATTAGTAACTGTGATAAAAATATTAAAAATCGTAATTAGCTTACCCAACTAAGCTTCGTTATTAAGAGATGGTTCACGTCAACATACGTATAGCGAATCTGTTAGTCGAAAAGTTATTAGTTCTTAAATTTAACTGCACCAGACTTTACACAAATGCATAATTTAATATGAGAAATAATCAGACAATCTCCTGGAATCAACATATAAAATATGACTCGGACAGATTTGTTAACTGTATTCAATTACAACAATTAACCCTTTGCACTCCAAACCATTCTTGATGTTGGCTACCGGCTACTCGGCGCTCCTTCTTAGCAGAAACGAGCATTTACAGACCATCGTATTATTTAGTAGAGCTTTGGAACTAAGTAACGGATTCTAATGATATTGGACTTATATGAATTGGTTGACAACGAGAAATACATATTTGTAAAAAAATCAATATTTTATTTTTTATAATTTCGTACAGTATGATAGAGCTTAAAATACTCCCCAATGTGCATTGCAAGCTGATTTACGCAAGTTTGACAATAAAAAATTGTTTGACGTCTGCCACCAGCTGTTTTCATGTCGGAACAGATAATGCAGTCCCTTTTTATTGTCGCACATCGGGAATATGTAGTTTGTTATATAATCTATTTTTCAGAGATGTGGATGGACGCATTCTCGACTTTCATGTTCTCTTCCATCACAAAACTCTCTGACATTTCTTTTATACATCTTAGTAATTTTACTATATTTTGATTTGATATCTTATGCCTCTTCAAGAGAAAACGTCAAGGAAACATGCACGTCTCAAAAAGTTGCGCAAAAATAACTTAATTCCTCGTAATCACTAATTAACTTTAAAAGTCCCCACAGAGGGGACATCGGAGCAGTAGACTAGAATTACGATGTTCCACGAGAGGGGACAAAGGACTGCAAAGGGTTAAGATACACATTTTCAAAAATATATATATATATATATA
>DWQX01004732.1:0-14397 GCA_018245475.1 Pharmacophagus antenor
AGTTTAAGTCACCGGAGTGTAATTCCTCCCACATGCATGACAAGCGCGAGTGAAACGGATATATATGCGCGCAGTACGTGCGTGGGAGTGGGACGACAGATGCGACATTCGAATCGAAAAGTTTTGTGAAAGCGCTCCTTTTGGGCGCCGTCACTTTAATTCGAGGGGCGCTCCGCAAGCCGTATTGTTATGATGATCGTTTTTTTTTTTAAACCATAACTAATTCACGATTTGTACGAAAAGCGTCAAATCATAATCGACCCTATGGCGTAGACGATAGATATTAATTTCGTTCGTTAAGTACAATCAACACATGGCGTTTTTTTTTTTTTACTAGAGTAGATATATTAAAATTTATCACTTTGAATAATTAAATGTCGTTAAAATGAGATTACTGACCCCGTTGACCATTAAGTAGGTACACAGTTTAACAATACAAGTTTTTAAATAACGCAATTACTTTTAACCGACGCGAGGAAAGAGGCTCATGATACGGCGCGAATCTTTGTTTATTTCTAAAGTATAATTGAATGAATGTTTCGAATTTATATACATATTTTATTTTATTTAAAATAAGTATTTCGATTTGAAAAAAGAGATTTAAACGTTGATGGTTGCGAAAATGAAGTTGAATTCGGGTAAAAACTTTAAGCAATTTTTTGATTATTATTATTATTTTTAATTATGAAAAGTAATATATTTTCAAAGTTAATCCTATAAGAGTAGAAAAAAACGAACATTAAGATGTCTTCTTTTTTTTTTAAATTCTCATATCAACACAAACGATCGAGCTTCATGCTGCCTGTTAATTTCTATTTAAACCTTTTTTTTTTTTTTTTCAAATTATATTTACAAGCTGGGTCACGATGTCCACAAAACGAAACAGCCGATGATAACGACAAACTAAATTAGTCACAGGGAGTGACCGAAGCGGTTATAGGCCGAATGTTAGTGTGTGGTAAATATGGCGACGTCACGTGATATTAAGTGGCACATAGGACAAAGACCGGTTAGGCGTGTACGCTCAAATTAATTGCGGCTCTCGCGTGTACAGCAGATTGGCATTCTGTGTGTTAACTGGCCAGGTTCGAAGGAGCGTATAAAGTGACAAGAGAAGCCTCCCCCCTGTTGGTATTAAAATGATCTCTATTCGTAAAACTCGCGAGTTACAAACTACCATCACCAAATACAATCAAGTGGTAATACCATATAAGCCCGAAAGCATGTCGTCGTACATCATTTAAACGAGATAACACTGAAATTAATGAATTCATAATTGGTACAACAGAGTTTATACGCAAACATAAATAAGAAAAAAAAAATTATTAAATCTCGTCATATTTAAATATTTGGTACGTAAATGCTTATTATAATCTATAGATATATAAATAGATAATTTTGAACGTAAATTCCTTTTATTACATATAATATATGGTCAAATTATATGGTCGCAAACCACATTGTACATATCAAAACAAAGATGTTTAATGTTTTAAAGAAATTATAAAACCTTTTTGGCTTTCTCGACGGCGACAATGACGCCTAGGTAATGGATACTTTGAAATTGTCTCTATCAGTTATGAGCTAACACTTGACACCTGTTAAAGCGTGTTCCCTTAGAATTATTTCACCTCTCAAATACATATGACGGACGGAACACAGCAATGCTGTTATGGCAGGGTTAGGAAGACCCGCAAACCATTTAGAATTACAGCCACGACCCGTCACGTACCCGGGCCGTCCGTCGCAAGGCGTGCGGGGGGTTAAGTCGTTGCGACATAGATGCGGTCAGTCGAAGATGGGGGGTGTTGTTGTGGGGGTACGTTGAAGATAGCAACCGCACCCACTCGCATGTCACGAGGCTCCGGGATCGAACCCGTGATCTTCGGGTAAAAAGTTGAGCCGCTAAACATATCGATTGCTTGAGGTTATATAGATTATTTCAATCATCGTTTGTTGTGTATATTTTTGTACTTAGTTTCAAGTTATTATAAAGTTTCACTTTTAGCTATGCGAAATAGATCATAAAGTAAATTCGATAATGAAATTTATAAATGAAAAGAAAGGGTTTTATTAATCATATTGATTACTTAGGTAATATTGTCATAATCATTTTTATCATACTTGAATAATGATAATGATACATATGTAAAATAGACTAACTACCCAACAGTAAGGTACCACAGCGTCTATATCACTTACTTCTATATATTTATTTATCTATCTATACTACCGAGCAGAGTAAGTAAGGTGCAAACGTTGTTCCGATAAAGAGAGAAAAATTACTAGGATAGCATAGTTATAAGCAATGTCCAACTATCGAGCGAATTTTGATTTTTAAATATGGAATCTTCTTCACGTGTCCACCTGGAACCCTGTCGCCATCAGACAATTCCGGCCTCTCTGTCGCCGCCGCACAAGGTCGAGTTTCGCGGTTCGTGTTCCGTTTAGTATAATTTCACATTGTCTATCAATCGACCGGCGGTACATCGCGCGACTCGTGAACGCTGAATCGCTCCGCGGTTGCGTGGAGCCAAGACAGCGACAGTGAGGTTTTTGTTCCCGCTAACTGGCGGCTATCGCGTGAGGTGTCAAATTCATAACCGTAAACCGTTAAGAGCGCGAGTAATCGGTTCAAAAAAAAAAAAATAAAGCAAAAACTAATTCACAACACTAGAGGCGGATGGGCGGGACCGATTCGACCGCCCGAGTGGCGATGCCGCTCTCCGATTGGCTGCGTACTCGGAACGGGCGGAGTCGCGGAGGCGGGGCGTAATAGGCGGGTGCCGACTAGTAGGGATGCCCTGTTGGTTAAGTTATCGGTAAATGAGTTTTACGATTGTTTTTTTTTTTAGTTTTTTTTTTATTTCGGATGATGGATAATTTATGAGAGTGACACGAGATCGAACGCGCGTGTGGGAAGCAAGTCGGCGAGTTCACGTGAAGCATTTTATTAGACCAATGTCAGATATATGATCCAAACATAATTATATGATTGCTTTTTCAATAATTAATTTTTATGGGAAACGTCTGTAAATAAAGCAATAAAAAAAAATGCGGCCATAAAATTTCTGAGTTCTCTAATTTGTGTTTTTATAGACAAAAAAACTTGTAATCTAAGCATTATTTCGTTGCAATTAAGTTACACCGACTGAGATATGATTGTTTAATTACTACCATATTAGTTTTATTGAACTTCGTAGTTGTTTCACTGAATAATAAATTGTTATATTTAAATTATAAGAGATAAAGTGAATAACGGTTAATCGTTTCAACTCACAGATGTTATATTAAAACTTTAGAAAATGTAGATTTTGAAAAATCCGTACGCAACAAAATGAAATCGTTCGAATGAAATTTTTCCCATTTCATTGTTTTTACTTCTTATTACAATCGACTCTGTGATTGCTTGTAATCTTCATAACGGTCTTATCACCGTTCGAATACGATCTGTCCGCTCAAACTTACGCGAAGAAAACAACAGAGGATATAGATATACCTCTTAACCTAACGTGTATATGCTCTACTAATGAGTAACTATAAAAGTGTGTAACATACTCTTTTTGCTTAAACGGAACATTTTAATCGGTTATCCGCGCGGCTGCAGTGTTTCGAGCGAAACGTCATTAAGTAAGACAGATTTATCTCCAATAAAATAATTACTTTAACAATAGATTCGGCAAGGCGATGCAAGAAAACTGTAAAACCGTGATATCATGTGATAAATTGAAATTAAGTGTGATGTAGATGAAATGAGACGTGTAAAGTTAAATTTAAGCGCGAAGTACGAGAGACAACGGAAATGTATGAATGTATGTAGGAGTGTATGCGAGAATTGTTCGTTGGAAAATAAATAACCTGCAATCGACCGAGACCTGTCCAAAATTGACACGTTGGAACGTGTATAAAAAAAGAGACACTTGTTACGTTCGGACTTGTCATTACGACGGAACGACGCGAGAACAAAGTGTTTCATGTGCTGTCTAATTTTATTTGTACCGTTTCTGGCAACGTCTTTGTATGCATTACACTGCGAAACGGGAAAAATAAGAATATTGAATAATTCACCAAATGCTGCACTCGAAGAGAAAACCATAAAAATGTCTGGCACTTATCAGTTATTACTGGTGAAAAATAAATAAATAAAAAAACATTCATTTTGTCCTGCCGCGGCGTTGCGTATGATGCGATAATTATATATATATATAGTATAGTTATAATTGTTGATAACTCCATATCGATTTTATCAGAAATCGATTCGTAAAAGAATGATAATAAAACTTTTCATGTTTGACTTATATGTGAACATTGTTGAAATACATATTCCCAGTACGTACATATTTCATATAGTCAGTTGGCGTAAATGTAGCAGCCATTCTTGTTACACCGGCGGTCGCGGGTTCGACTCTCGGTTGAGGACATACTCGTGTAGTGAACATTTCTGTATCGCTGTTCGTATATATTTAAGTATTTATTTCAAAGATATCTACGTACGTATATCGGTCCGTGATAACCCATACTACAGGTATACTAATAACCCATAACTAATATACTAGTAACCCATACTACAGGCTAACTCAGGATCAGAGTAATGTGTGAAATTACTCGTATATTTATTATCTTCAATAAGTTTTCACTTAGATAGGGTTAAGTGAATTCTCCGTGTAAGTAAAACAATGTGACACAGGAACAATGAAATGGTAATATATGTTCTATAAATTATTATTATATTCTAATATATATATATATATAGCAATTCGATATCGCATTTTTAGCTGCGTCATCGACGCAGTCGTTTGTCGCCTTCCATTGTGGTGGTATTGGGAGCTGGACGGTAGCTCACCACCCAAAACAACAAACCGCCGCTGTAACACCATTGCTGTGTTATAGCGGATACACATGCCAGATGTAGTTATAGCGGATACACATGCCAGATGTAGTTATAGTTGACATTCAATATTAAGTGTAAACGAGGTGAAATGTTAGCCCCATAGCTTATAGGAATTGATAATAGAATTTGTATTCAGCACACGGCGGCAGTGGCGTCGAAAGTTAACATCACTTGCTATTGCGTGTTATGGAGTGTTGAACGATGGAGTTCGCACACTACCGCTACGATGACGCGATATCGCAAAAGTGATCCGATAAAAAAAAATATATTTTCATACTAAAGACAAAGTTATTAACTGCTGATTCTATTTATCAAAAACAAAAATGTTCGAACAATTTATCACCAATAGTTGAAACGTTGTTGATCAATAACCTTATTAATAATACACGTATGTAGATAAAAAAAAAATCATGATGGTACCTCAATTGTGCAATATTTGTACGAAGAAAAAAGAACTATAATAAATCTTGCCTCGCCCTATATATCGTACATCTAAGTGTCACGTGTTCTCGCATGGATATACGTGCGGCAACTGTGGGAGCGAGACGGCCCTTCGCTCGGGCCTCTCTTTCCTCGCGTATCGCCGGAGAATTATCAGCATTATCACAATGAGGTGAAGTTGAAATTCGTTTAATAATTTTTCGCTATGACTCAATATAGTATTTGATTTACTTTCATATAATTTATATTAGAGGGACAAATTCAACATTAATTATTGTTAATTTACATGAAACTCCATGGAAAGCGATTCTAATAAAACGTTTACCTAGTAACAGCCTGACTTTTATTTTTACATTAAAACTATAATAGATGGCGCTAGTAAGAAAGTTATTTCACTGCTTTCGTATGCTGTCATAAAACAATTATACTCATTTATAGGACACGATTTCGAGTAACATATAACTTTATATACACGAATTAGTTCATTAAATAGATCCAACTTCGTCGTACGTTTGGTTCTGTTAATCTAAATTGTACGTTATAGCGATCAAAATAAAGCATATTTTTCAGTCACAAAGTACTGGACAATTAGTGATATTACGACAATATTGACTAAGAATACTATTTCTAATTGTATCTATGAGTATAAGTTATGAAGTAATAGGTCTCAATTGGTATTAAAATAACATTTTTTTTAGATATTAATTAAAAAAGATAATCGGGATGTGACTTTGAAAATCTTAAAAAATATACAAAGATCGAAAAAATGTTCTCAAACAGGACTTCGATAGTTATGTTAGCCTGGTACCGGGAGTTCTATACGCTTTCTTAATCTTTCTGACTTTAAAGCGAGACAAAAAATATTCTTTCTTTTTTTTACACGCACGTAATAGAAAACGGTTTTTTTTAAAAAAAAAAACATTCTTAAATAGTTCCACGACAAGAAATCTGAATAGGTGACATTTAAAATCATTTACTAAGAGGAACAAAGAAAACTCCGGTTCACTCACTTTTAAATCTATGATTATTTATTATGTTTATTTCATTTCGACGCTGTGTAATCAATGTCGAAAGAGTTTAACAGAAATAGTGTCATACTGTTACATGTGTGTGTATAAAGATGTGAATGAATATAGAGTTATCATAATATATATAAACTGAATGTTATAATAATAAACAATGGAGTCGATTGAGCAGCCAGTTTTACAGAGTTCAAAAAAAGTTAGCGGTACTCGCGACGTCTTTAGAGCAAGGCCGCGACGCGAAGCGACCAGCGGTACCAGGCCCACATGTTCGTTGCGTAAGCGGGATCATGTAACGTGGGTTGATTGAAGTTTTATCATAAAGTACCAGTTTACAGTGACCCATATAGATAGCTAATTTGAACTTAATAGAGATAATTTTAGGTTGGTTAATTATACGTGTTTCTATTGGTTTTCCACCGAGCAACAAAGGTCATATTTAATTTTGAAATGCTTTAGTTAAGTATTCGTTAAGTGCGAAGTTATTTCGTCAAAAAGAAACTCGGTTTTACAGTGTGGTGGGAAAGTCTTAAAAACTTTTTCAATTTCATTTTAAGCTGTAAAGTTCTGGAATATCCTCGAGTAAATGAAAAAAGTTTGCCTATTATTAACTAATTTAAAGAAAAAAATGTATCAATAGAATTAATAATTTTTTATAAAAGTTACATTCTTAAAAACATTGTCTTGAAGTAAAAAATTATCTAACCACACCACCACAACCACAGAAAAAACTTTTGAAAACTTAAAAAAAAAATCAGCGACGTAACGCGCCGAGTTGCAATGTGGGCACCAGAGCGACATAAACGCACGGAGCCGTTCGCACGGCGGCGGACGGCGAGAGCGGGCGTCGGAGCGTCGCCCGGTGCGCAGTTGGCGCGCAGCTACCAGGCTCGCATGTATCGGGAGGGGCTTACCGGGGTACTGCCAGAGCGGTGCGGGCGGCGCGGGGGCGGGCGCCGGCCACGCCAGCGGGGCGGGTCTCTCGTCGCACAGCACGTTGGCCACGCCGACCGTCATGGCCGCCTGCGCCGCGTCTGCGGTGTGAGAACAGAATGACGTGGCGCCTGCAATGTGTCGCACGTGTCAGTGTTACCTACTCCGGAGTATGACGTCTTAGTACTTACTATAAATATGTGTTGCGCAATGTTGTGCTGTTAAAAGAAATATTATTGAAATAGTAAGGAAAAAATAACCCAATTCTGCAATTTTACTGTAAACAATATATAATATTTATTGTATTTAGAATAATAATAGTACTTAGAAAAACAATTAACCAAATAAATAAAATAAAAATTGTATATGAAACTAACTAATTAAAAATAATAATAGAGTTTGATTTTGTACCTCTCCTAAAATTTCATTCTATTATTTTATTTTAATGAGTTTTCTGATATTTTTCCAGTTTTATTGTGTTTTGGTAGAAATAAAAAGTCATTTTTCAATGGATTAAAAATAATGTATTCTTTTATCGGATTTTTGTCTCAATTCAGTTTAATTAAAAATGATTATTTTCATATACTCAGATTTCTCTTTTTCAACAAATAACTAACGAAACTTAATAACAAATATTACTATTTATATTGCAAGGACATATATAGTTCGATCTATTTGTTATGCTAGTTAACGGACGAAAAATATAAAGTTCTTCCGTAAATTTTTATTATAATTAAACACACAAATTTTACAGTACAGAGTACTTGTGTCGATTGTTTTTTTTTTTGGAATTGGATCGTATTTATTTTATAATATATATATAAATAGACAATACTAAAGTAATTTTATCACAATACCGATGATGATGTAAATAGTAATTGTTAATAATGACGCAATTAAGTGGCGACTTCGCAAAGCTCTTGGTCGAATATAGAAGTCACCTTTCCAGTACTTTCAAGGTCACAACGGCAATTTTAAAACATTTAACTATATCTATTATACCTTATTCTTCTATGTCGCATAGCTGGTCAGATTTGAACACTATTTGTTATAACATAGGTAATTGATTTAACTATTTTTACAACAGCTAACATTTCGTCCGTAATTCGCATCTTGTTGACTGGAATAACAATGACGTAAATGTATAGATAAACTAATTTATTTTCCATTCTTAAACACAAAGTAAATTACTTCTGATGTCCGTGATCAATAAAGATCGTACAAACGTGTAAAAAAATATAATGAAATTTATGCAGAAATAAAATTGTAATACGTACATACTGTTATTATTTATGCACTGATAATTATTAAATAATAATAATAATGAAGTTGAAAATTTGAAATTATCCTCAATTTATCATCAACGATGTATCGAAACATCGAAAGCAAAGCCGTTTGATGTAAAGCCCGATTGCTCTAGGTTGCACAACAGCCGTACTGCGGCGGCTGTACGGGCAATAGTATAATTATATGCTCAGCAGCTCAGCGGCTAACGCAACTCCCTTGCGCCGCTCCAGAAACCGGTTCGAGTTCCGGCGCATTTGTGATGTACGTGCGACGGGGCAAAGGCGCGACCGCTTTGGGCCACTCCGCGGCGCACTTCGCGCTCGTTCCGCGCCGCTGCGTTTTATGCGATCCTAGTACATGTGCTCGTGTCTCTTTCTATTCGCGATGTTCCATATCTCATCCATATCTTATTTATAAATAAATAAAACTCCCTTTTTAAAGAAATGAAGAGGAAAGATGGATTGGATTATTAATTCACATTACAATTAATTAATTCAATTACAAATTAAATAGAAATTACATTTTATACACACTACCATTAAAATTGCTAAATTGTTTCTTTTTTTGATAAATTAGGTAAGCATAAAATTAAACACATAACCATTTTAATGAATCGGAATATTACAAAAAAATATCATAAACATGTCTATAACGCAATGAATTAATTACTATACATTATGCCATATAAAGCAATGTCTGTCTTCCAAATCCGATCATCACATGTTGGAAGTACAAATTAATTGGTAGATAGATGATAGTAGAAATGTTTATTTTAATAAAGTGGGATACACACCAACATACAATATTACATGCAATTAAGGTTTAGGAATAAAGAAATAATATACATAGAATGTGAAAGACAGAAAAAAGAAGGAAAAATATGGGCACATTTTTTACCACTTTGGTGTAAAAATAAGAAAGTAATATTGACCGAGTTATGTGTAATCAAGAAAAAAAAATCCTTTTTATACATATTCCCGCAATATGATGATAAATAATAATATTGGAGAGCGTAATACGCGCAGGCAAAAAACAACGATACGAACTATAAGCACGTGCTGATAACATTGTCCCATTCTCTCGTATCGTGTCGTCTCTCTCTTTTTTCTTCGTAATAGTGGTATAGAGTAATAAAAATCAGACAAAATTTTAATACACCAATTATTTGTAATCTTAACCAAATTAGCAACTAAAGATTAATTAATGTTCCATAATTATATGAGATATTTGTTAACGTTACTTATGAAAACATCATTTATATGATCAAATGTTAATTGTAGGTGAATTAAAAATAGAACCTACAGAGAAAATTACGAAAAAAAAATAATTATGATATATTTTAATACTTATACTTGTTAAACGCTATTTCAAAAAAATGATGTATTTACATTAACCTGTTCATTTCTGTTATCTTTGAATTGTATGTATTACTCTATGCAGCATATCAGTTGACCTTCACCGCGGCTTCACGTTCTGTCGGTTGCATTCCAAGTGTGTATCTGTCTCGCTCGCTCTCGATGCCGGATGCGACATAACGTTTCGCTACAAACTCCTCGTAGTCTCTGCTCGCCTAGTATCACGCGCGCTGAAGAAAAGGGTTTATCCGACGCCAAATGACCACCAAGTGTACCCCTAGGATTTTCCAACGACGCTAGTTTTCCGTCAAATTTAAACAAATATAAAGAAAAGCTTCACAAAGTTTTTGTCAAGCGTTGATATAATAAATAAAATAAATAGAACGACCGTTGTTATCTATCTATAAACGGTTTATTTACTTTTTTTTCTATACATATATCTATCGTAATTATATTTTATTTTTGAGATTGAAAATGTAGGTCAGACACACAGCGCGTCATCCTAGAAATAGAAATAGAAAATACGCGCCGCTTTTGCGTGGCCGGTACGCACTAGGATAAATATAGACGCGGCGTTGTCGGGTGTGCCTAGCCTAGAGCAGTCGCGGTAGCGGCATACAACGACCTGCCTAGATTGTAGTTTTGCATAGATGAGAAATGAAAAAAGACGAAATTGTACCATGCACTTTTAATACTTAATTGATATAATAAAACATTTCAATACTAAAGTTTGTTTGTTAACAATACTTAAAAACCGCTGGAAAGAGAAAATCTGTAAAATAGTCAATTTTAAAATTTAAAATATAACTTTAAGTTATATAATAACAATTTAAATAAAACAAAATTAACAAAAAAAGTATAATATATAACGTAAAATTATTAAAGGTAAAAAATTAACAAACTGTAAAGATATAATAAAATAATAATGTTTATAATAAAGATAGTTTTCATATTTTAATACTTGAACCGTATTCGTAATAGATATTTCTCTAACCGTTTAATAAATAAATAATGTTTTATTATTTCAACAGTTTTTTTAAACATCATCGGCTGAGAGCCTAGTAACAATATATTACAATTAACAGGAGTGAACAAATCGACTGCTATCTCTGCTAATTGCGATTACCGGCCACCGATTACGAATGCCAACATACCCATTCGAATAGCAGCGGAGTGAAACAAAGGGTATTTTTTTATGCAAACAGAATGTATGTGGGACGGGAAGATAGCGAGCGGACCCTTGTTAAGCACCCCTCGCAACGATAGTGTGCATTTCTACACTTTCAACAAAATTAAACCTTAAAGCGTATACAATTAAAGAGTACGTTTGCTTGTAGCTTTTACGATCGGGGTTCATACGTACCGAAATTTTAGGCGTGCATTTGGCAAATTGAAAAGTTCACGGGGCGGTGCAAATTTAGCAGCGTAAAAACGCGAAAGTGCCTCGGCATATGAAAAATAGCTGTTCCCGTGTTACCCTTTTTTCGTAAATAAATAATACAAAGCGGGATGGATAGTTCCCGCATTTTATTTGAAACGAAAAATTTTGCAGATGTGCTTAGCAAGTTTTATTTATATTACGAATCTTTTTGATGCATTGAAAAAGGGTACTTATTATCCATACATATAATATCCGAAAACGTCTAAATATTATTTAGAAATATAAATCGTCCAGCAATGATGAAAATAATCAATACAGTGACCAACACAAACATTTTATAACTAATATTTTTATTTATATGGATTCACCTAAGAAACACTAAGTAATAATAAATATCTCATTACGTAATTATAGGGAAAATATGAAAATTCATTATGAATAATGGATTAAATCTTTTATTAGTGGACATATAGTTATTACTACTAAACTTTAATTTCACTTGATATATATTATATTAATTATCTAATTTCCAATTTATGTTTTGTAATAATAACATAACCTATTTTCTAATTTCATATAAAGAACATTAAGTTTTAAAAACCGGTACGTGTATTATTAGATCGTGTATGCCTCTATAAAGTGTAATTTCATCTCGGACCGACTCCAAGTGTCTAGAACAGTGTTTTAAGTGTAGCGAGTGGCGTGTTTTTAGCAATAACGACCGATCTTCGGAATCCAGCGTAACGATACAAAATAACATAGGGCGCACCATAATTACGCAGAAGGAACGGGCACGAGACCGAAGCAAGGCTAAAAGATAACTCTCAAGAAAACCTACGGTGGTGGTATTTCGATGATAGGACAAGTATTGTGAAACTGATCATTTAAAAAAAATTACACGCATGTGTAAAAAAGATATTAAAGTTTTTAAAACTTCTTATTTCGTCAAGTAACATAAAATTAAAAAAAAAAAAACAACACTATAAAGTCTGTAAAGCCCAATAGAAACGTCGTGGCATGTACCAGGGGAGCAGCACCGGCGAGAGGTATGCGTGCAATTGCCTCGACCCTCTGCTGGCCGAGGGTCGCGCCGCTTGAGGGAGAATTTTGTCTTCTATGCGTTCTCTTGTTCAGGGTTGACGCGCATTAAAGATTATTTAATAAATTAAAAAAATTAGAACACTAAAGACGAAAAAGAATCATCTGAAAAGCGATTATAGCAGAGAAGCTTTCGAATGGTTGAACAGATTATAAAAACTATAAACAACAAAAAATCTAGTTGAAAGCGTCTGTTAAGATTCTAGAGGCACAAACGATGTTACAGATAGCAAACGTCCGACCTCACAGGCGATCCAACAAATAATAAACAATCTAATCGTACAGAATTTATCCGGTCGTTTAATATAGTCGTTAATGATATTATTTTACAGTATAATTTGCAAATTACCGAGTAATAAAATAGAAAATAAAATTAATAAAACGTACTGACGAACATGGTTGACCGGCAGAGAATGTAAGGGCATTAAGTCCGCCGTGTTTAACTGCTAAGGTATAGTACCTAAGGAGATAACAGGAATAAATAAATAAATTTGTGGGCGTCGAAGCAAAACGCATCCACATCTCGGCTGTTAGCTTTCGAGTTATAAGCAATTTAGAAAAGTTGTGTAAAATTTTGCTGTTCGCCATTTCAAATTATTTATTCTTCAAGTTAAACTTATAAATTTCTATATAAGACTGCCTCCGAGGCGCTGCGGTTTACCCGCTCGCCTTGTAATGCTGAGGTCCCGGGTTCGATTCCCAGGCCACAGGAGTAGTGGAGTCTGGATGGTAGTAGGGTTTTTCAATGTCAATCTTCCGTCATAAGTGCATTGCTGTGTTCCGGCAGCAGTACGCGTGAGAGCCGGAAGTATTCTGGGCGAACACGCTTCATTATCTACGGTCTAATAATCACTTAACATCGGGTAAAATTGAAACCAAGCGTTAGCCCCATAAGCGATAAAAGAATGTTTCCAAGTACCAGAAACTAGCGATTAAAATATAGTTTTATTTTTTATTTCCAAGTCAATCATTAAAGATGCTTTTTCACAAATCAAACTGTTCAGAATGCCAACTTTAAATAAATGTTCTCATAGAAAAAAATGTGTCAACTTTCGAAGTGTCTCTATAATTCCTTGTAATGAAACGACTTTTCGTAATATCGAATCTAGCTTTAACTCATTATCCTTATTATGAATATTTTTGCTTGGACGGGGGCGTCCGACATATAAAAAAAATATAATAAATTCGTAATAAAACACATTGTGTGCAGCAGCCCTGTACGATCGGGAGGATAGTTCGCAACGGGCCGCCAGCCGGGAGTGGAACCGGCGGTACGTGATTAGAAATACTACGCCAGCGGCTGCCCCGCCGGCGGGGTGCGGCGGGGCGCGGCGGGGTGCGGCGGCTCGTTATGCCCGCTATGGAGGCCGGGCGACAGTCGCGCCACTGATTTTCTTCATTAGTTACGAGAATTCAGTTCGATCCTAAGCGGGGAGAGTTTCGCATACAGTGGGGGAAGAATAATTATTTTTTTACCTCAATTTCATGTGTTAAGTGGGGACGATAAGGTCGTAAATGGCGGACCGTGCTCGCGCCACAATATTTCGGGGCTCCCACGTGATTGCCGGAAACACAGCAACGGAATTACTGAGAGGGGCAGTTCGTAGGAACTATTCGAAGTACACTCACATTCACACACATTTGCTCCGGGTATCGAACCCGGGACAAAAAAAAAATCATGCATTTTGAAAAGATAAACTGTGTAACTGACATGCGTTAAATTGATAATAACGTCATTTTTTTTACAGCGGGTTGGTTAATTACATAAAAAAGAACAAAACAAAACGAAACAATTTTAAAATGATGTCTAAACTTTTTAGATCAATACTAGGAGTACATAGAATACAACATATTCGTATCCACAAAAACTTTCAACCTTTTTTTTGGGTTCCGTTAAAATTATGACAGTTTTTGTTACTTACCATACCTTTCATGCGTTCTATACACAATTATGGGCACGTCAATCATCGTCATACTTCAATTTGAAAA
>DWQX01004733.1:0-14394 GCA_018245475.1 Pharmacophagus antenor
TTTTAAATTATTTTATGTTACATAACAAGTTCCCTATTTAATAAGGTAAATAAATAATTTGTAGAGCACTAACTTTGAGTTTTATTCGATATTGTAATTTTTTCAAGGTGGTCTCAAACTTTTGGCCGGCAGTGTAGAATTACGACATACATTAAGAAAATAACATGCATGTCATTCTATACTTACATAAAATCTTCTAAATCGACAACGTCAGTGTACTGACAGGGCCGTCCTCCGACATCATAGCACATTGTGTTATAATCCCATGGTTGGCTTTGACATGGTAGGCTTATTGAAGTCGGCGCGACAATTATTGGTGCCGGCGAATACCGCACTGGTTGTTGCACCAAGCGATCATAACATTGAGGATTCAGCATATAAAAATTACTATTAAAGCACTGATTTGAGATTTCTAAATAAGGATTGCAATAAACACCATAACTGCACATATTGTTTTGCGATTGCTTCGACCACTGGGTGACCATTGGGCACTGGACACTCCATCGCGTCTCTTCGTAGCTTCCAAAAACGGGACAATTGACAGGTAGACGCTCTCCGTCCACTAACATGTTCGCGACTATTCAATTACAACAATAAAATATACCATTTGACTACATTATCCACGACAGACTGATAGCAGTAGATGTTCTTATCTCAAACCAGCAACACCAAATGTAGCCGCGAAAAAGTTGATTTTTTTTATATAAGATAACAAACTTCATTACTTTTTTGTCCTTACACAGAATGATTATGTCGATAAAGGCTTACCGTGTTGCCGTGTAGTGATAATGCAAATAAACCTGATCCTATTTAATTCCTATACTCGTAAGTGCTAAACGTTTAACAAGAAATCAAATATAAAACATTAAACTTTTCAATCTTTTCACATTTTATTGAAATCGTAGAGCTATAAAAATGTTAGTAAAATCTCACTATAAAAATCGTTGCAATATAAGGCCATATTACATTTTAAAATAAAATTGTCATAACGCTTATTAAAACGAAGGCTACAACTTCTGATCCGCTGTTTAGCATTGAATTTACAATAATAAAATATTAATGTAAACGAATTCGATTTAGTGCCGCTGCATGTTGAGACATGTACAACTATGAACAATTACTCATTACATCATGACATTGAGTTCCATTATATGTATAAATGAATATATAACCGGTAATCTAGTTAGTTAAACATTTGTAGTAATAATTATAATTATTTAAAATATTTCATATTATCAATTATATAGTTACAGTTGTATGACACATTCAAAATTCAAGTGCCTCTAATGTTAAACTAAATATGTCTTAAAGCATTTCAGTGGCCTGCTAGCATTAACGTTATTAGTTAACTTAAGTTCGATGCATAATTAGGTTGAAAAAATCTATGAAACTGAAAAGGTACTCCTTTCGCAATTTGAAAAAAAAATTCTGTATTAGTAGAAAGATTAATATTTACTAAACCAGGTAAAACATCAATCAATTCTTTATAAATTCTTTAGCTTTTTCATAATACCAATATTATCAATAATTAGATGTATTGTTATTCTACATATGTTCATTGCGGGTGTAGCAGCTTGGCGTTAACAGATTTCGTAATAATAGACCTGGGATTCTATATTCTTTTCGAAGGAACAAATACCGGTTAACATCGACGGAGTTTAAACACCTTTGGTTTATCGCAGGATGAACACTGGACGTTCGGTTATGTTATCTACTGGTTTCAAACAGATCAGGTTCATGGTTGATGGAAAATCAAAGTAAATTGTTAAGTACAAGTATAATTTATTTGGGTTAATATTCTACATAGGTCACACTATAAGTTTTGCGTAACTTACAAAAACAACATGTTATAAACAAAATATTTTGTTTGTGGCTTTTCAAAATACTCTCCTTTACATTTTAAACATTTTTTCATCTAATCGAACCATTTTTAACACAGGAGGACGGACCACAGGTCTGAAGCCATAGTTTCTACGTGTTGATTGAAGGCTATCACAGCCTCTGCGGAGTTGGTAAAAGTGAAACCTCTCATCAAATCTTTAATTTTGAGGAAAATACAGAAATCAAATGGTGCTAGGTCGGGGCTATGCGCAGGATGAGTGACTAGTTGTACTTTTTCGGAAGCTAAAATGACTTTGTTTTGTTAGCAGTGTATGAAGTTGTCATGGTGTAGGAGAATGCGTTTTTTAGTCGTCTTTCGCGAACCTTTCCTACATCCTGGGTAAACAAATGGTAGAATACCACTCGGCATTAACACTCTTTTGATCTTCAAGTGGAATTGTACAGATGGGATCCGTAGCTGAAAAAAAAGACACGATCATTTTTTTACCAACGTTTCTCGCCTGCTTCACTCTCTTTGGCCTGATCTCATTTTCAAACACACATTCACAAAACTGCTGTTTTTTTGAGTTCAAAACAATAAATCTACGTTTTATCTCCTGTGACAATGTCATAAACAGCATTAGAATGTCCGTGGTCGTACTTCAGCTCTCTTCGCTTCTGCTCCGCTGTCAGTTCATGAGGGATCCAACGACAACAAAGTTTCCGAACTCTCAATTCTTCGTGTAAAATTTCCTGAATTTGGCTCATACCAATCCCCAGTAGTCCTCGAATTGTCTCATAGGTTATCCGCGGGTTTTCTTCATTTAGCCGCTTACCAGTAGCCACATTATTTTTGGTTGACGGCAGTTGAAGGCCGCCCTTCTCGAAATTCGTCATGTAAAGAAACTCGTCCTTTCTCAAATTCAGTATACCATCGCCTCACGGTGCTCAAACAAAGTGCTTCTCTCCCAAAGGCATTTTGAAGACGAGCAACACAGTCTTGCGGAGAGAGAGAACTTTTGAAATCATAAAAAATCATTGCTCTAAAATCTTTTCGACTTAATTCAATTTTCGTGGCATACATAGAACTTTGATGAGTGATAAAAAACAATTGACAAGTGATTTCCCGCCATTTTTTTCTTTTTATTAATAAGAAGGTTACAACGCTTAAAAAAAATATTCAAAATTCAAATAGTTCCGATTAGCTAGAAGTACAAAACTTTTAGTGTGTCCCTTGTATAAGGCGTCAAATTAACATCATAGGTTGTTACTAATCAAAAACCGAACACGTGACATCGCTGCAACGAAAAGTTCGCGCAATGTTATTCAGAATACTATAATTATTATAAATACTTACCACGAAAACGAAAATGAGGAAAAATTATCTTTATTATTTTCGATAAACTAATGCCATTATGTAATAACTGCGCTTTAACTTTATCTCAACTTTTATAAACAAAATGTTTTGCCCGATAAAAAAAATTATGCTGGTTTATTGAGTGTGTGTTAAAGAAACATAAGAATTGCTATGTCATCTCGAAGTTAAGATTTGTCTGGTTTCTTCCATGGTACGAAAGCAAGATGGAAATCTTTTAAAAGTGAAAAATATTGTAGCAAATAATTCTGCTACAATATTGTTTAATTATTAACAAGAATTCCATAATTAATAAATGTTATTGAACACTAAAACATAGTTTAAACAGAATGTACAGTCACTTCGTGATATAAATAAACAAAAGTGTATAATATAAAATTGTAGTGGAGACATTTAAAATATGTGATTTTTTCCGCATGATCATAAATTTTGTTTTTCACATGATGAAAAATTGAAATTTCAATCTCAAACAAAATAAATATTTAAAATAAACCATAGTACATATAATACAAAAGTTTGATGTGCATTTACAACAAAACGTTAAAAAATAAATGTTATGATGGGTCATAAATTTGTATACAATTGAACGTATATTTTGTTTAGACGATCTATCTTTATAGTGTATATTTAACATTTATTGGGGTTCTGTTTAGCACAATGTGAAAAAACAAAATACGATTCTTTGAATTGGTAATTAATTGTAAATTTCGTATGATGTTTCCTATCTTATTCTGGACATTTATATTATAAGCTATAAGGGTGCTGTAATTGTATTAAATCATATACGTTATGATAACATGTGCGGTGAATGTAAAAAATCAACCGGACTGACAAGACGCTTCGATGTTTTAATGAGAGGGGGTACTGAACTCGTGGCGTCACGGCTTTGCAAGCTTCGAATACATAAACCATGTGGTTTACTGCGAAATAAAGAAGGAAAATTATTCACGCAACATATTAATATAATTATGTGTCTCAGGGACATACCGGTTGTTTCCGAAAACATAATTGTGTAGCGGTTCGCAAATTGCGATGTACATATAAATTTCCTTATATGGCGAAAAACATTTCGGATTTATCATACTCTATGAATTGACTGAAATGAATTTTCTTACGCGGGTCAGATATTTAAATATGACTATAAAACTTAAACATTTTGTATACTACCACAAGGGCCTTATAAATAAAAATTAAAATAATTGATAAAATAATAATAAATAAAGTATGTCAAACTTATTAGTCAGAACAAGTTTTTATTACAATATAATATAACTTTAATTTTCTGTCACTACTACAATCACGTAATGACCTGAGAAAAATTATGATAGCAATTTTAATTTTAAATTAAGTCAATGTTAACAATTAAAATGACATAACATAAATGGAGTGGAACATTTTTATCAATCAGTCCATTTATAGAACACCATTTGTTATTTACCTTGTTTATGACGCACATCACTAGTTCCTTCAGGACAAGAATACGTTGATAGGAGAGGCAAGTAATAAAATGAAAAATTGCCGTTTAGTTGAATGATAGCGTCAAAGACGGAAGTAACTACGCAATGAAAACATTAAGTCCTATTGTCGGTTAAACGAGAGTGGGGCTCCATTATGTAAGGTTTATTGTTAAGCAAACAATATTACCTAAATTGTTTGTTATGTTGCACTTTTAATACTTTCTATAGAATTCTACTAAGGTAATATATTAAAAGATTGCCTACGCGGCGTAATGATTGTAGCACGTAGGTCCCGGGTTCGATTCCCGGATAAAATATGTTATGGATTGTGAAGTGATAGTGGTTTTTTTTTTTAAACAGTCGACTAACTACCACCTTCAATGTCTACTACTAAAACAGCATTGCTGTGTTCCAGCAGTCATTCACCATCTTCAATCTCATTGTCACTTAACGTCATAAGTCAATTAAGGTCGTGTGTCAAGTCATAGACAAAAGTTTTACAACATCTTATTACAAATCTTTCTGCTGTGGTACTAGTTTGAATTTAATAACATGTTATATATATCTAAATACATTAAAACTTTCTAAAGAAGCATAGCACGGTTATTCTAAAGATGCATTGCACGTTGAAACTAACTAAACCGGTTCGGAATAAATCATATATAACATCGGACAAATGCATTCGGCTAATAGTTAAAGCCAATTTATTTAAAATATTATAAATAACTTGAAATGTCGTAAGAGCAGCAAATCAATACCCGCTAAAAGTTAATAAAATATCAGAGATATCTTGAACAGTTTTAGTGGTGGCAGCTATTAAATTGTCATATAAAAGAAATAAAACTTAACATACATAACTCATTTTGCGTATGTGTAAAAAAAGGAAGTCGGACAATTCATCTAATGGTAAGATAACTTTTTAGTATCATTATAACGGAACAATAAAATTGTCTACTAGGCCCTTTTTAAAAATTAATCGTGTGCGTTGAAAACTGCCGCAGTTTTGTACATACCATGGAAATTTATTTTAGTAATCACTTCAATAGATAATTTGATTTTTATTATGCCGAGTGTATCTCTAAAAACCAAATAAAATTAAATTAAAGCCAAGGATAACGGGTTCAAAATTAGTAGCGCCATTTGAAAATAAACAACTGTTTGTTTTCATTTGAATACATAAATTATTTAAGTTTTTACTACCGAAGAGACTTAAAACTGCAGGTGAATAATGATTTATTTGGCAACACGTTAACATGTATTTGTAATAAAATAAAACGGGCATGTCGAATAGTAGGTAATTTCAAAAAATTTTGTGTGATAGCTAAAAATTAAATGAATGCTAAGATGCCATTTTTTGTCATTAGAAGTAATAGGCATAACTGCATTTTTCCTTATAATAGCTTAAATATAGCACAGTCCGTAGAAAATGTTTAACAAAAAGCAAGTTATATATACATCTGTTAACTTTCGACAGTACTAATTATTATATTTGACGAATAATTAACCTCATAAACACACACCGAAAAGATAATTATTGAATAAACAATAAAGCAACGTAGTACATCGCAAGAGAAACTTAAAACGATAAATATGATAAAAGTATTAAAAATTTTAATTGTATTTCAGTATTTTAAGACTTTCAACGTCTAAGTTGGTCAATTTTAGCATTAATTATATATAAACACACGGTCTGGCAGGGAACGAGTTAAGCAATTTTGATAAAAATTACAAAACTTGATTATTAAGCTGTCAAAATCTTACTTTAGTCCCACAGTAACATAAACTTGTATATTATGTATATAGAATATTTTGTAATGTTTACCATATTTTATAATAAAATTTATATTTAAATATTGACCTGATTCCCATTAAGACCCGTGCATCTTTCTCATACATACCAGGTCATTCAGAAAGTATTGCTAGAAAAAGTTTTTATGTATGTGAGAATGGCCAGCTATAATTTTTTAAAAAATATGATTACTTCTAAGTAAAAATAGGTACGTTCCAAATTCAAAACTTTCCTCCACATTTTTTGCAAGCTAATTTAAATTATCGTCTCATTGAAAAATAGATTTGCGTCGAGAACATTTTCGCCCTATTTTTTTTTACGATTTTAAGTCGCCTGAAACCAGACGAATCGTACGAAAGACTCTAAATTAATGGCATTCATGGATGAAGATCCTTCCAAGACAACCAGTTTCACGTTGGGTTAGGTTAGCCGCACAGCCTCACCGATGTTCAGAAGCAGGCAAGGGTGGAATGGTGCCATGATATGATAGAAAAATTTAAAGCAGGCTCGTCTCGGCGTGTTTACAACATAGTTACAGGTGATTAATCCTGGATTTATCAATACGATCCAGAAACGAAGCGCCAGTCGAGTTTCAAAACGAATCAACGCCTACCAAAGTAAAGCGACCTAGAAGTGGGGGAAAGATTTTGATCACGAGCTTTTTCAATTTGTCTGGCTACTTTGTTTCAATTCTTTTACGAAACCAAAGAAGTATTAACGCCGAATGGTATACTACTAAATGCTTCGCAGAAGTTTTCTGTATTGTGTGCAACAAGCGACCAAACACAGGGCTCCGCGGGGTACTCAAAACGAGTAACTTCCTAGACAGCACACCGATCAAACTCCTGGGTCACCCTCCTTACAGCCCTGACCTAGTACCGTGTCAATTTTTCTAATTACCAAAAATAAAAAATCAGCTCATAGATATACAATTTTCGTCGCCGGATGATGCGCTCTCAGCGTTCGAGCAAGCTGTAAACGAGGTGTCTGCGGCGGACTTGAAAAAGTGTTTCAAAAACTATTTATGACGTATGAAACTTTGTATACAGGCGTGTGGAGAGTACTTTGAAAATATGTAATAAAAATATCTTTACCTATAGAATATTTTTTTTAGTGTCGCAAAACTTTCTGAGTGTCCCCCACGTATGAGCGCCTTCACTTAATAATGCTTTACTTTTATTATCACGCTTTGATTTTTGACTAAAAAATTCTACTGTAATTCTGAAACATAATCGGTATAAAACAAGATAAAGAATATTAACAGTATTTTCTTTTCAACTATTTGGGACCAATAGTAACGGAACAAATTGTTCACGGTAAATTATAATTTAATGATAAGTAATGGGTATAAACCGTTATATTATTTGACAAAACCAATATGTGCTCATTACGTAATATAAATAGTTATAGTATTAAACGCAAATCCAATAGTTTATCAAAATTATTCCGCGACTCGACCGCTGATAGCCCATACGACGATAGCGCTATCGCGAATACGTCAATATAATACAAAGTGCATCTCTTTAGCTTTTAAATGATAAACATTATTTTTGTTCTAATATGTTATTGTCATTTCCGCCATTTGTAATAGAAGGAAATATTTTTTGTGAAATAGTATAAGTTTGACGTAAAATAAAAAACTAAATCTAATAAAATCGTGAGACATATTTTTTTAAAATGTATCTCTAATTATTACACAAAGAAAAATCTTGAAATAAATTTCATATTAATATTTAAAGCATTTTCCACTAGTTTCGTAACTACAAACTTACAAATTATTTGTAGAAATATTACAGAGTTTTTTCACTTAACATAATGACGTTAACCGTAGCCGCGTCGATACTAAACTTTTTTTTTAGTTATAAGCTAGTGCGTAATTATGTAGAGCCAGTTAAAATTCAGCGTCATGTTATATTTGGTATATCGTTAGACATTACTGAAATTCACTTGATGAAATAAGGATAGGATAATCTGTATTGTATACACGAATTAAAAAGACATGAAATCTGAAATTATTATACAATAATATTAAAATAATAGTAGGTCCGTGAATATTCAACAAGCGGATATTTTGACATTAAAATAAACAAGATATCCACCAACACATAAACTGCGAACCTGTTTTTAAACTAGATAGAGATAACGGTACCAGCTAACTGAGGCAGCAAGTGGCCTTGAAAATAACTATTACACTGTGCAGATAGACCGGATGATTGTTTGATTGATTTTCTTCCTACGTATTAAGATCAATGTAAGAAAAAACATTTTTCTCTCTAAAAAAAAAACAAAAATTAAGTTTTGTAACAGAGAATTTACTATCCTCAAGAGGAATTGAATTCTTCTTGAGAATAGTAAATGAAGACTCCACGAGTTGATAAATGTTATACAAACAACATTTTAAAGCTCATATTTAATGCCATAATTATCAATTATCTTAATCAGACACAATGTAACAGTTCCCATATGTCACATCATCATCAGCCGTAAGAAGTCTACAACAGCTAGACATTACTTCCCCCAAGATACTCCACACTATCGTTCATATGCTACCTGCTTAAAGCAGCTTTCAGACCTTTCTAACATTTGACCTCAGTTCCACATGATTTCATGACTGATGATTTCACATGGTTGCACAGAATGCTCTGGCTTTCAAATATATTACTGCGGTAACACAGCAACTCAATGACAACAGGTTGTCATTGATGTAGATCGTAACTAAGCGGATTCTCAAAACTATCTAAACTCCAGTACTAACGCGTGTACGTATAATAAATACGAATAAGGTATTAACATTTGACTGCTAAGTCAATACTGAACTAAAATATGTTACTTGCTAAGTTGTCAATATATCTAGTTAAAAATAGTTAGTAAGGATTACATTACTACTTATAGGAGAAGAATTTGATACCAAGAGTATATTTCAAATAAATATATTTTCTATTGTGTTTTAAGGTATCCTATTACAAGCTTCTTGTTACCGCCAACGTGTCTAAACTGTATAAAAACTCGATTACTTTACAAGTTGCGTGCGCGTTGTATCGCAAATGCAGCAGATTGACGTTGCAAGATAATCGTATACCTAATGCCATGATGCAAGTGTAATAATTATTCAGTCCCCAAATAATGTGCAACAATTTAAATGAAATGGAAAAATGTATTCCATTATTTTAAATTACAAGGTAGCATGATTTTGCCACTGAATTTCTTGAACAGCAAATGGGTGTTCAAATGAATTGATACAAACTGCACATTAGGGTATATTGAGAAGCTATTCATACATACACGACGAAGCTGTCACTCTTTTAATACTTAGACGTTCGGCGACACTACAGAGGTGTAGTTTTGTTAAGAGTGAAAAGTAACAGATGAACAAATCCTTTTCTGTCTTTAATGCCAAAAACCCATAAAAACAACTTTTTTGTGCTTTTCGTTTTTGTTATAAAATAGAACTTTTTTTATTATACTTAGAACCTATATTTTATTCAATTTCTAAAAATTCATAAAACTTTTACTGAAATAAGCAGACGTCGAACTGTTAATAGTTCTAGAACTCGAACATTTTAAATCGGTTAATTCATGACAGCGGATACTTACTATTTATCATTATTATACATTATTATTTATTATTATATGTATTAATTATTACAGTTATCATTGAGTACAAAAATAGTTCTAAAACAACCTGAATCAACTATGCGAACAAAACCGCTAATATAACCATTCTGAGAGATTTCGCGTCCCCATCATAATTAATTATTAATTAGAACGTCTTCTCAGTAATAAATAACGCTATCCACCTTCAGGATGCGAAGTTTCGCTACCAAATAATCCCGCTTTTCCATTACCTATCTATCAATGAAGGCCTGCAATACTAGACGCTACACGATAATGTCTACTATAGAACAAGAATGAATTGTTAGCAGTTATTACTTAGTTATAAATGCAAATTCAAAATAGTAATAAATTCCTTTTATTATTTAATCCGTAATATGTAATAACAATTAACAGTATTCCGTGCAAGTATCGATAAGCGTGAACCACAAGTATCACAAGAAGCTTATCAAATAAAGAAGTTAGTATTTTCTTTAATTTGGTAAGTTTCAACTCAATAACACCTCTAATAGCATTATCATATAGTTAAGCTACTAAGCTGAACATTCTTCAAAGTGACTCACAACGAAAAGGTTAGATGCAGCAAAGCAAGACCCATTTTTCTCTTTGAATGACAGATGGACAGCCAAGCCGATTAAAGCGTATCTATAGCAACCACTAAAGGTTCGTGTTTGTGAAGGAACATATTAAAAATGTAACCCTTATTTCTTATGGTCGAACTAATAACTTATTTCAAATATTTTGACAGTGGCTTATCCGTCTACCATTACTTTAGGAATAGAATAAATCTCACATAAGTTTATTACCCAACCTTCTTCGTTTAACAAACAATACAAGTAGACTTTGGCTTAGGTAGAAAATGCCATTGCTAAAAGTTAGTGATTTTATCATATACACAAATTAATTTTTGAAACTTCCACAAGAGAAAAATGTATTAAAGAAAGAACTTTCGAAAATGCTTTCTGACCTTTACTCTTAAGGGGAAAATTTTGAATAGTTATATTTATTGAATGAAAAGGATAAATTTATCATAAAGCTGAAACAAAGTCAAATATAGTTTGTAACCTTGAAGTATTATTAAAGAAAACGTTTAAGCAATAATGTTAAAAATAAAATATTTACACTTGACGATTTGCACATTTTGGAGCTACTTCATTATTTGGTTATATTAACTCCTACGCGTAAAACATTATATGTACTGATTCAAAACATTAAAACAGAGAATTTGTATCTCTAAGTTAACTCTAAATAAAATTTTCTCGGTCTTGATTGTTACTTACATTAATTTAATATGGATTTGTACAACTTAAATTCAATAATGTTTATCTAATGGCTATCTTCACTTAGACGTTTAATCAAAACTTCGAAATATTTGTTCATTTTCTTATTATGATGCTCACTTTGTAGAGGAAAACAGTTAAAGTTTAAAAGTTTATGTTACGAATGTATGGTAATTTATTAAGTTATCGGAAATTAACAAAATGACAATTAATAAAACAGGTTTAAAGTAATTTTGCATTTGATATCCGCATCATGATTTTTTTTCACATTTATAACGGTTACACAAATAAGCCACTAATTTGTCTCCATTAAATAACCTCGTTACAAGAATATGTATTTAAATTTGCTATCATTTATTATTTTCTGTATAGTTTAGAGGAGTATAGTACAATCTGTATTTACATAAACATAGGATACAAGAGGTTTTGTTACCTTTGAAACTAGTAAGTAGTAATAAATTTAGATTTTTATTTTAAGAAATAAAACTGAACACAGCATTGTTGGTCTGATGACCGATTGACGTTGAGAGTTAACTAATCAGGCGGGTTCACAAAAAATGTACGATCATTCAAACTCCACTTAACCCTTTGAGTACATTTGACGAGTGGGACTCGTCATCTGAATTTGAGTAGTAGGCGTTGATTTGCGCCACCCCACCTAGTTGGCGTTGATCGCAAACAATTGCCTAACCTTTGTTTTCGACATCTTACAGTTTTTTTGGCTTGGCAATGCAAACAGTGGCAGATACCTTTGCATTTACCGACATGTTTTGAAAAATACCACACGGTACAAGATTATTAGACTTGTAAGTTCGTTCTTGTTCTTTATAAATACTTCTATTTTGTTTCAATTATATATTTATTTACATCCTGTAATTGAAATGTTCTTTCACAAATATATTTATATCACCAATATAAGTATATTCCAAATAAAATGTATTACTCCTACATATTAATCCAGATCGCAACAAATTAAATCTGTTATATATGCATAAAAGTCTATAAATAATTAAGTACTCAAAGGGTTAATAATATGGCCCGGCAGTCGACCCCAGGACATCCATGTCTAAGAACAGGACTACCCTTGCTCCATGTAGGCAGTAAAATTCCTTAAGAAAAATAAGAGATGATATAGAAACTAATCTTCTTAAGCATATTATATAATTCAGTTTAAAAAAAACCGAAACATTCATTCGAATAGTAGTATATTTTTCTGGGTCTCAGTCCGATACGTTTTCTCAACAAGACCGCTATTCAAATCTCAATAAGGCCCTTTAAGTCGCTTTAGTTTGATCGTCTATCTATTACATCGTATAGTCTATTGTTATGATTTTTACCGCTTATTATATAAGTATGCCTAAATGTTATTTAATAAAAACTCGAGATTCAATTGGATAACTTTGAAGACAACAAATTAATGTTATTTTCGTGTATGTAGTACAGGTTACTAACCGGATTAAGTTTTACAATTTATTCGGTCACTATACTTAAATGTGGTTGTATGTTTAAATATTGGTTAAAAATACATAAAATAAACTAGATATCAAAATAATATTTTCACTTCTTAAAAAATGTCAAAATAATATTTTTAAGGAATAAAAAATAACAATAAGATATAAATTTGTATAGTGTAAAAAAATTTTCCCATGCATATCACCCGTGTTGCATTCTTCGACAGTTTTATGCTCCTTTTGTGGCGCCTTAAAACCTTCCACGGTCCCATTCTGTTTCCGCTGGGTATTTTATAAGGTGGCCGATTTTAAAACTATTTTAAAGGGACAAAGCGATATTCGTTGAAAGACGGTCCATCGTGTATAGTAACAATATAATAAAACTGTAACAATATCTACCTGAGATGTGCTGCCAACAAAAATCCTATTCCTTTCCCAATTTACAGTAAATGGTTGTATTATTCGAAAATTATGTTTAATTAAACTTGACTTTAGTTTCCTGACACAAATCGACCTCCGCAAAAGTGCCCTTCGAAAATATATTATAATAATTAAAAGTTCCTTTATATAGATTATGGAAAAGAAAAACCAGATTCATAATATACCCATTTTAATTTTTTTTTGTTTTTGGAATAGAAGAGTTGATCAAGAGTTTATTAAGATACAAGAAAATAGTTTTGATCATATGAATCAACATCAGGACTTTTCTTGTTTCTGGTAGGAATATTATGAAAACTACAACTTACCTGATTTTAGGTGGAAGTTTTTTAAGTATTTATTTAATTTAAATACAAAACAGTGGTTACTAATTACCACACTCTTTATAAAAATTATTACCGCCAGTCACAATAAACAAACTGACATTACAAAGTATTGTGAAATTATTTCGCAACAGTACTAACAAAACAAATATTTCAAAACATCATAAAATTCAAAAGCAAGCTTAAAGAGTGATAAAGGGTTATTCAAAAGCTCATTAGTCAGGGTTAATCAAAGTCATGTCTTGGAAAGTAAACTATCCCTACCACCTTTATTTTTAAGTCTGCATTTTATTGCTTACAAGTATGGATTAAGGGCAATTTCATGGTCTGACAATATAACTATCCACTAACTTAGAGAACTAACCACTTATTCAGCCACCAAAACAAAAGCCACTTTTAGTAAATATTTACAACGAGATAAACAAGCTTCTTATTACTTCTTCTAAGATATTAAAAATGTATCATCTGGAAACTTGTGTTTCTGCTTTAGATATAATAATACTATTAAAGGCAGTTTACAAAGTTTAAGAGAATGTAAATCAAAGTATGACACTAATTTATTAATAATTACCACTATATCAGAATTTAATGGTATGTACAGTGGGTGGCATAAAATATTTATAGATAGGATCTAAGAACTGCAATTTTTAAGCCTTAAAGTATGTAGAAGAAATTGAAACTGAAAAGATAACATTTTGCGACAGCAAAAACGCTCTACAACATTTGGTTCGATGGGGGGGGCCGGGGGGGTTGGGGCGGCGCCGGGGCGGCGCCGGGAGGGGGGGGGTGGGGGGGGGGGGGGGCGGTGGCTTTAAAAAAAGGGGGGGGGGGGGGGGGGGGGGGGGGGG